>JAMYCR010000103.1:0-67557 GCA_028830335.1 Eucera pruinosa
GGTTAGGTTTGGGTTGGGTTTGGGTTAGGTTTGGGTTAGGTGGGGTTTAGTTTTTGGTTGGGTTGGGGTGGGTTTGGGTTAGGTTTGGGTTAGTTTGGGTTAGGTTTGGGTTAGGTTTGGTTAGGTTTGGTTAGGTTGGGTTAGGTTTGGGTTAGGTCAAACCTAACCCAAACCTAACCCAAACCTAACCCAACCTAAACCCAACCTAACCTAACCCAAACCTAACCCAAACCTAACCCAAACCTAACCCAAACCTAACCCAAACCTAACCCAAACCTAACCCAAACTAACCCAAACCTAACCCAAACCTAACCCAAACCTAACCCAAACCTAACCCAAACCTAACCCAAACCTAACCCAAACCCAACCCAAACCTAACCCAAACCTAACCCAAACCTAACCCAAACCTAACCCAAACTAACCCAAACCTAACCCAAACCTAACCCAAACCTAACCCAAACCTAACCCAAACCTAACCCAAACCTAACCCAAACCTAACCCAAACCTAACCCAAACCTAACCCAAACCTAACCCAAACCTAACCCAAACCTAACCCAACCTAACCCAAACCTAACCCAAACCTAACCCAAACCTAACCCAAACCTAACCCAAACCTAACCCAAACCTAACCCAAACCTAACCCAAACCTACCCAAACCTAACCCAAACCTAACCCAAACCTAACCCAAACCTAACCCAAACCTAACCCAAACCTAACCCAAACCTAACCCAAACCTAACCCAAACCTAACCCAAACCTAACCCAAACCTAACCCAAACCTAACCCAACCCAACCCCAACCCAACCCCAACCCTAACCCAAACCTAACCCAAACCTAACCCAAACCTAACCCAAACCTAACCCAAACCTAACCCAAACCTAACCCAAACCTAACCCAAACCTAACCCAAACCTAACCCAAACCTAACCCAAACCTAACCCAAACCTAACCCAAACCTAACCCAAACCTAACCCAAACCTAACCTAACCCAAACCTAACCAAACCTAACCCAAACTAACCCAACCTAACCCAAACCTAACCCAAACCTAACCCAAACCTAACCCAAACCTAACCCAAACCTAACCCAAACCTAACCCAAACCTAACCCAAACCTAACCCAAACTAACCCAAACCTAACCCAAACCAAACCAAACCCAACCCAAACCTAACCCAAACCTAACCCAAACCTAACCCAAACCTAACCCAACCTAACCCAAACCTAACCCAAACCTAACCCAAACCTAACCCAAACCTAACCCAAACCTAACCCAAACCTAACCCAAACCTAACCCAAACCTAACCCAAACCTAACCCAAACTAACCCAAACCTAACCCAAACCTAACCCAAACCTAACCCAAACCTAACCCAAACCTAACCCAAACCTAACCCAACCTAACCCAAACCTAACCCAAACCTAACCCAACCTAACCCAAACCTAACCCAAACCTAACCCAAACCTAACCCAAACCTAACCCAAACCTAACCCAAACCTAACCCAAACCTAACCCAAACCTAACCAAACCTAACCCAAACCTAACCCAAACCTAACCCAAACCTAACCCAAACCTAACCCAACCTAACCCAAACCTAACCCAAACCTAACCCAAACCTAACCCAAACCTAACCCAAACCTAACCCAAACCTAACCCAAACCTAACCCAAACCTAACCCAAACCTAACCCAAACCTAACCCAAACCTAACCCAAACCTAACCCAAACCTAACCCAAACCTAACCCAAACCTAACCCAAACCTAACCCAAACCTAACCCAAACCTAACCCAAACCTAACCCAAACCTAACCCAAACCTAACCCAAACCTAACCCAAACCTAACCCAAACCTAACCCAACCTAACCCAAACCTAACCCAAACCTAACCCAAACCTAACCCAAACCTAACCCAAACCTAACCCAAACCTAACCCAAACCTAACCCAAACCTAACCCAAACCTAACCCAAACCTAACCCAAACCTAACCCAAACCTAACCCAAACCTAACCCAAACCTAACCCAAACCTAACCCAAACCTAACCCAAACCTAACCCAAACCTAACCCAAACCTAACCCAAACCTAACCCAAACCTAACCCAAACCTAACCCAAACCTAACCCAAACCTAACCCAAACCTAACCCAAACCTAACCCAAACCTAACCCAACCTAACCCAAACCTAACCCAAACCTAACCCAAACCTAACCCAAACCTAACCCAAACCTAACCCAAACCTAACCCAAACCTAACCCAAACCTAACCCAAACCTAACCCAACCTAACCCAAACCTAACCCAAACCTAACCCAAACCTAACCCAAACCTAACCCAAACCTAACCCAAACCTAACCCAAACCTAACCCAAACCTAACCCAAACCTAACCCAAACCTAACCCAAACCTAACCCAAACCTAACCCAAACCTAACCCAAACCTAACCCAAACCTAACCCAAACCTAACCCAAACTAACCCAAACCTAACCCAAACCTAACCCAAACCTAACCCAAACCTAACCCAAACCTAACCCAAACCTAACCCAAACCTAACCCAAACCTAACCCAAACCTAACCCAAACCTAACCCAAACCTAACCCAAACCTAACCCAAACCTAACCCAAACCTAACCCAAACCTAACCCAAACCTAACCCAAACCTAACCCAAACCTAACCCAAACCTAACCCAAACCTAACCCAAACCTAACCCAAACCTAACCCAAACCTAACCCAAACCTAACCCAAACCTAACCCAAACCTAACCCAAACCTAACCCAAACCTAACCCAAACCTAACCCAAACCTAACCCAAACCTAACCCAAACCTAACCCAAACCTAACCAAACCTAACCCAAACCTAACCCAAACCTAACCCAAACCTAACCCAAACCTAACCCAAACCTAACCCAAACCTAACCCAAACCTAACCCAAACCTAACCCAAACCTAACCCAAACCTAACCCAAACCTAACCCAAACCTAACCCAAACCTAACCCAAACCTAACCCAAACCTAACCCAAACCTAACCCAAACCTAACCCAAACCTAACCCAAACCTAACCCAAACCTAACCCAAACCTAACCCAAACCTAACCCAAACCTAACCCAAACCTAACCCAAACCTAACCCAAACCTAACCCAAACCTAACCCAAACTAACCCAAACCTAACCCAAACCTAACCCAAACCTAACCCAAACCTAACCCAAACCTAACCCAAACCTAACCCAAACCTAACCCAAACCTAACCCAAACCTAACCCAAACCTAACCCAAACTAACCCAAACCTAACCCAAACCTAACCCAAACCTAACCCAAACCTAACCCAAACCTAACCCAAACCTAACCCAAACCTAACCCAAACCTAACCCAAACCTAACCCAAACCTAACCCAAACCTAACCCACCCAAACCTAACCCAAACCTAACCCAAACCTAACCCAAACCTAACCCAAACCTAACCCAAACCTAACCCAAACCTAACCCAAACCTAACCCAAACCTAACCCAAACCTAACCCAAACCTAACCCAAACCTAACCCAAACCTAACCCAAACCTAACCCAAACCTAACCCAAACCTAACCCAAACCTAACCCAAACCTAACCCAAACCTAACCCAAACCTACCCCAAACCTAACCCAACCTAACCCAAACCTAACCCAAACCTAACCCAAACCTAACCCAAACCTAACCCAAACCTAACCCAAACCTAACCCAAACCTAACCCAAACCTAACCCAAACCTAACCCAAACCTAACCCAAACCTAACCCAAAAACTAACCCAAACCTAACCCAAACCTAACCCAAACCTAACCCAAACCTAACCCAAACCTAACCCAAACCTAACCCAAACCTAACCCAAACCTAACCCAAACCTAACCCAAACCTAACCCAAACCTAACCCAAACCTAACCCAAACCTAACCCAAACCTAACCCAAACCTAACCCAAACCTAACCCAAACCTAACCCAAACCTAACCCAAACCTAACCCAAACCTAACCCAAACCTAACCCAAACCTAACCCAAACCTAACCCAAACCTAACCCAAACCTAACCCAAACCTAACCCAAACCTAACCCAAACCTAACCCAAACCTAACCCAAACCTAACCCAAACCTAACCCAAACCTAACCCAAACCTAACCCAAACCTAACCCAAACCTAACCCAAACCTAACCCAAACCTAACCCAAACCTAACCCAAACCTAACCCAAACCTAACCCAAACCTAACCCAAACCTAACCCAAACCTAACCCAAACCTAACCCAAACCTAACCCAAACCTAACCCAAACCTAACCCAAACCTAACCCAAACCTAACCCAAACCTAACCCAAACCTAGCCCAAACCTAACCCAAACCTAACCCAAACCTAACCCAAACCTAACCCAAACCTAACCCAAACCTAACCCAAACCTAACCCAAACCTAACCCAAACCTAACCCAAACCTAACCCAAACCTAACCCAAACCTAACCCAAACCTAACCCAAACCTAACCCAAACCTAACCCAAACCTAACCCAAACCTAACCCAAACCTAACCCAAACCTAACCCAAACCTAACCCAAACCTAACCCAAACCTAACCCAAACCTAACCCAAACCTAACCCAAACCTAACCCAAACCTAACCCAAACCTAACCCAAACCTAACCCAAACCTAACCCAAACCTAACCCAAACCTAACCCAAACCTAACCCAAACCTAACCCAAACCTAACCCAAACCTAACCCAAACCTAACCCAAACCTAACCCAAACCTAACCCAAACCTAACCCAAACCTAACCCAAACCTAACCCAAACCTAACCCAAACCTAACCCAAACCTAACCCAAACCTAACCCAAACCTAACCCAAACCTAACCCAAACCTAACCCAAACCTAACCCAAACCTAACCCAAACCTAACCCAAACCTAACCCAAACCTAACCCAAACCTAACCCAAACCTAACCCAAACCTAACCCAAACCTAACCCAAACCTAACCCAAACCTAACCCAAACCTAACCCAAACCTAACCCAAACCTAACCCAAACCTAACCCAAACCTAACCCAAACCTAACCCAAACCTAACCCAAACCTAACCCAAACCTAACCCAAACCTAACCCAAACCTAACCCAAACCTAACCCAAACCTAACCCAAACCTAACCCAAACCTAACCCAAACCTAACCCAAACCTAACCCAAACCTAACCCAAACCTAACCCAAACCTAACCCAAACCTAACCCAAACCTAACCCAAACCTAACCCAAACCTAACCCAAACCTAACCCAAACCTAACCCAAACCTAACCCAAACCTAACCCAAACCTAACCCAAACCTAACCCAAACCTAACCCAAACCTAACCCAAACCTAACCCAAACCTAACCCAAACCTAACCCAAACCTAACCCAAACCTAACCCAAACCTAACCCAAACCTAACCCAAACCTAACCCAAACCTAACCCAAACCTAACCCAAACCTAACCCAAACCTAACCCAAACCTAACCCAAACCTAACCCAAACCTAACCCAAACCTAACCCAAACCTAACCCAAACCTAACCCAAACCTAACCCAAACCTAACCCAAACCTAACCCAAACCTAACCCAAACCTAACCCAAACCTAACCCAAACCTAACCCAAACCTAACCCAAACCTAACCCAAACCTAACCCAAACCTAACCCAAACCTAACCCAAACCTAACCCAAACCTAACCCAAACCTAACCCAAACCTAACCCAAACCTAACCCAAACCTAACCCAAACCTAACCCAAACCTAACCCAAACCTAACCCAAACCTAACCCAAACCTAACCCAAACCTAACCCAAACCTAACCCAAACCTAACCCAAACCTAACCCAAACCTAACCCAAACCTAACCCAAACCTAACCCAAACCTAACCCAAACCTAACCCAAACCTAACCCAAACCTAACCCAAACCTAACCCAAACCTAACCCAAACCTAACCCAAACCTAACCCAAACCTAACCCAAACCTAACCCAAACCTAACCCAAACCTAACCCAAACCTAACCCAAACCTAACCCAAACCTAACCCAAACCTAACCCAAACCTAACCCAAACCTAACCCAAACCTAACCCAAACCTAACCCAAACCTAACCCAAACCTAACCCAAACCTAACCCAAACCTAACCCAAACCTAACCCAAACCTAACCCAAACCTAACCCAAACCTAACCCAAACCTAACCCAAACCTAACCCAAACCTAACCCAAACCTAACCCAAACCTAACCCAAACCTAACCCAAACCTAACCCAAACCTAACCCAAACCTAACCCAAACCTAACCCAAACCTAACCCAAACCTAACCCAAACCTAACCCAAACCTAACCCAAACCTAACCCAAACCTAACCCAAACCTAACCCAAACCTAACCCAAACCTAACCCAAACCTAACCCAAACCTAACCCAAACCTAACCCAAACCTAACCCAAACCTAACCCAAACCTAACCCAAACCTAACCCAACCTAACCCAAACCTAACCCAAACCTAACCCAAACCTAACCCAAACCTAACCCAAACCTAACCCAAACCTAACCCAAACCTAACCCAAACCTAACCCAAACCTAACCCAAACCTAACCCAAACCTAACCCAAACCTAACCCAAACCTAACCCAAACCTAACCCAAACCTAACCCAAACCTAACCCAAACCTAACCCAAACCTAACCCAAACCTAACCCAAACCTAACCCAAACCTAACCCAAACCTAACCCAAACCTAACCCAAACCTAACCCAAACCTAACCCAAACCTAACCCAAACCTAACCCAAACCTAACCCAAACCTAACCCAAACCTAACCCAAACCTAACCCAAACCTAACCCAAACCTAACCCAAACCTAACCCAAACCTAACCCAAACCTAACCCAAACCTAACCCAAACCTAACCCAAACCTAACCCAAACCTAACCCAAACCTAACCCAAACCTAACCCAAACCTAACCCAAACCTAACCCAAACCTAACCCAAACCTAACCCAAACCTAACCCAAACCTAACCCAAACCTAACCCAAACCTAACCCAAACCTAACCCAAACCTAACCCAAACCTAACCCAAACCTAACCCAAACCTAACCCAAACCTAACCCAAACCTAACCCAAACCTAACCCAAACCTAACCCAAACCTAACCCAAACCTAACCCAAACCTAACCCAAACCTAACCCAAACCTAACCCAAACCTAACCCAAACCTAACCCAAACCTAACCCAAACCTAACCCAAACCTAACCCAAACCTAACCCAAACCTAACCCAAACCTAACCCAAACCTAACCCAAACCTAACCCAAACCTAACCCAAACCTAACCCAAACCTAACCCAAACCTAACCCAAACCTAACCCAAACCTAACCCAAACCTAACCCAAACCTAACCCAAACCTAACCCAAACCTAACCCAAACCTAACCCAAACCTAACCCAAACCTAACCCAAACCTAACCCAAACCTAACCCAAACCTAACCCAAACCTAACCCAAACCTAACCCAAACCTAACCCAAACCTAACCCAAACCTAACCCAAACCTAACCCAAACCTAACCCAAACCTAACCCAAACCTAACCCAAACCTAACCCAAACCTAACCCAAACCTAACCCAAACCTAACCCAAACCTAACCCAAACCTAACCCAAACCTAACCCAAACCTAACCCAAACCTAACCCAAACCTAACCCAAACCTAACCCAAACCTAACCCAAACCTAACCCAAACCTAACCCAAACCTAACCCAAACCTAACCCAAACCTAACCCAAACCTAACCCAAACCTAACCCAAACCTAACCCAAACCTAACCCAAACCTAACCCAAACCTAACCCAAACCTAACCCAAACCTAACCCAAACCTAACCCAAACCTAACCCAAACCTAACCCAAACCTAACCCAAACCTAACCCAAACCTAACCCAAACCTAACCCAAACCTAACCCAAACCTAACCCAAACCTAACCCAAACCTAACCCAAACCTAACCCAAACCTAACCCAAACCTAACCCAAACCTAACCCAAACCTAACCCAAACCTAACCCAAACCTAACCCAAACCTAACCCAAACCTAACCCAAACCTAACCCAAACCTAACCCAAACCTAACCCAAACCTAACCCAAACCTAACCCAAACCTAACCCAAACCTAACCCAAACCTAACCCAAACCTAACCCAAACCTAACCCAAACCTAACCCAAACCTAACCCAAACCTAACCCAAACCTAACCCAAACCTAACCCAAACCTAACCCAAACCTAACCCAAACCTAACCCAAACCTAACCCAAACCTAACCCAAACCTAACCCAAACCTAACCCAAACCTAACCCAAACCTAACCCAAACCTAACCCAAACCTAACCCAAACCTAACCCAAACCTAACCCAAACCTAACCCAAACCTAACCCAAACCTAACCCAAACCTAACCCAAACCTAACCCAAACCTAACCCAAACCTAACCCAAACCTAACCCAAACCTAACCCAAACCTAACCCAAACCTAACCCAAACCTAACCCAAACCTAACCCAAACCTAACCCAAACCTAACCCAAACCTAACCCAAACCTAACCCAAACCTAACCCAAACCTAACCCAAACCTAACCCAAACCTAACCCAAACCTAACCCAAACCTAACCCAAACCTAACCCAAACCTAACCCAAACCTAACCCAAACCTAACCCAAACCTAACCCAAACCTAACCCAAACCTAACCCAAACCTAACCCAAACCTAACCCAAACCTAACCCAAACCTAACCCAAACCTAACCCAAACCTAACCCAAACCTAACCCAAACCTAACCCAAACCTAACCCAAACCTAACCCAAACCTAACCCAAACCTAACCCAAACCTAACCCAAACCTAACCCAAACCTAACCCAAACCTAACCCAAACCTAACCCAAACCTAACCCAAACCTAACCCAAACCTAACCCAAACCTAACCCAAACCTAACCCAAACCTAACCCAAACCTAACCCAAACCTAACCCAAACCTAACCCAAACCTAACCCAAACCTAACCCAAACCTAACCCAAACCTAACCCAAACCTAACCCAAACCTAACCCAAACCTAACCCAAACCTAACCCAAACCTAACCCAAACCTAACCCAAACCTAACCCAAACCTAACCCAAACCTAACCCAAACCTAACCCAAACCTAACCCAAACCTAACCCAAACCTAACCCAAACCTAACCCAAACCTAACCCAAACCTAACCCAAACCTAACCCAAACCTAACCCAAACCTAACCCAAACCTAACCCAAACCTAACCCAAACCTAACCCAAACCTAACCCAAACCTAACCCAAACCTAACCCAAACCTAACCCAAACCTAACCCAAACCTAACCCAAACCTAACCCAAACCTAACCCAAACCTAACCCAAACCTAACCCAAACCTAACCCAAACCTAACCCAAACCTAACCCAAACCTAACCCAAACCTAACCCAAACCTAACCCAAACCTAACCCAAACCTAACCCAAACCTAACCCAAACCTAACCCAAACCTAACCCAAACCTAACCCAAACCTAACCCAAACCTAACCCAAACCTAACCCAAACCTAACCCAAACCTAACCCAAACCTAACCCAAACCTAACCCAAACCTAACCCAAACCTAACCCAAACCTAACCCAAACCTAACCCAAACCTAACCCAAACCTAACCCAAACCTAACCCAAACCTAACCCAAACCTAACCCAAACCTAACCCAAACCTAACCCAAACCTAACCCAAACCTAACCCAAACCTAACCCAAACCTAACCCAAACCTAACCCAAACCTAACCCAAACCTAACCCAAACCTAACCCAAACCTAACCCAAACCTAACCCAAACCTAACCCAAACCTAACCCAAACCTAACCCAAACCTAACCCAAACCTAACCCAAACCTAACCCAAACCTAACCCAAACCTAACCCAAACCTAACCCAAACCTAACCCAAACCTAACCCAAACCTAACCCAAACCTAACCCAAACCTAACCCAAACCTAACCCAAACCTAACCCAAACCTAACCCAAACCTAACCCAAACCTAACCCAAACCTAACCCAAACCTAACCCAAACCTAACCCAAACCTAACCCAAACCTAACCCAAACCTAACCCAAACCTAACCCAAACCTAACCCAAACCTAACCCAAACCTAACCCAAACCTAACCCAAACCTAACCCAAACCTAACCCAAACCTAACCCAAACCTAACCCAAACCTAACCCAAACCTAACCCAAACCTAACCCAAACCTAACCCAAACCTAACCCAAACCTAACCCAAACCTAACCCAAACCTAACCCAAACCTAACCCAAACCTAACCCAAACCTAACCCAAACCTAACCCAAACCTAACCCAAACCTAACCCAAACCTAACCCAAACCTAACCCAAACCTAACCCAAACCTAACCCAAACCTAACCCAAACCTAACCCAAACCTAACCCAAACCTAACCCAAACCTAACCCAAACCTAACCCAAACCTAACCCAAACCTAACCCAAACCTAACCCAAACCTAACCCAAACCTAACCCAAACCTAACCCAAACCTAACCCAAACCTAACCCAAACCTAACCCAAACCTAACCCAAACCTAACCCAAACCTAACCCAAACCTAACCCAAACCTAACCCAAACCTAACCCAAACCTAACCCAAACCTAACCCAAACCTAACCCAAACCTAACCCAAACCTAACCCAAACCTAACCCAAACCTAACCCAAACCTAACCCAAACCTAACCCAAACCTAACCCAAACCTAACCCAAACCTAACCCAAACCTAACCCAAACCTAACCCAAACCTAACCCAAACCTAACCCAAACCTAACCCAAACCTAACCCAAACCTAACCCAAACCTAACCCAAACCTAACCCAAACCTAACCCAAACCTAACCCAAACCTAACCCAAACCTAACCCAAACCTAACCCAAACCTAACCCAAACCTAACCCAAACCTAACCCAAACCTAACCCAAACCTAACCCAAACCTAACCCAAACCTAACCCAAACCTAACCCAAACCTAACCCAAACCTAACCCAAACCTAACCCAAACCTAACCCAAACCTAACCCAAACCTAACCCAAACCTAACCCAAACCTAACCCAAACCTAACCCAAACCTAACCCAAACCTAACCCAAACCTAACCCAAACCTAACCCAAACCTAACCCAAACCTAACCCAAACCTAACCCAAACCTAACCCAAACCTAACCCAAACCTAACCCAAACCTAACCCAAACCTAACCCAAACCTAACCCAAACCTAACCCAAACCTAACCCAAACCTAACCCAAACCTAACCCAAACCTAACCCAAACCTAACCCAAACCTAACCCAAACCTAACCCAAACCTAACCCAAACCTAACCCAAACCTAACCCAAACCTAACCCAAACCTAACCCAAACCTAACCCAAACCTAACCCAAACCTAACCCAAACCTAACCCAAACCTAACCCAAACCTAACCCAAACCTAACCCAAACCTAACCCAAACCTAACCCAAACCTAACCCAAACCTAACCCAAACCTAACCCAAACCTAACCCAAACCTAACCCAAACCTAACCCAAACCTAACCCAAACCTAACCCAAACCTAACCCAAACCTAACCCAAACCTAACCCAAACCTAACCCAAACCTAACCCAAACCTAACCCAAACCTAACCCAAACCTAACCCAAACCTAACCCAAACCTAACCCAAACCTAACCCAAACCTAACCCAAACCTAACCCAAACCTAACCCAAACCTAACCCAAACCTAACCCAAACCTAACCCAAACCTAACCCAAACCTAACCCAAACCTAACCCAAACCTAACCCAAACCTAACCCAAACCTAACCCAAACCTAACCCAAACCTAACCCAAACCTAACCCAAACCTAACCCAAACCTAACCCAAACCTAACCCAAACCTAACCCAAACCTAACCCAAACCTAACCCAAACCTAACCCAAACCTAACCCAAACCTAACCCAAACCTAACCCAAACCTAACCCAAACCTAACCCAAACCTAACCCAAACCTAACCCAAACCTAACCCAAACCTAACCCAAACCTAACCCAAACCTAACCCAAACCTAACCCAAACCTAACCCAAACCTAACCCAAACCTAACCCAAACCTAACCCAAACCTAACCCAAACCTAACCCAAACCTAACCCAAACCTAACCCAAACCTAACCCAAACCTAACCCAAACCTAACCCAAACCTAACCCAAACCTAACCCAAACCTAACCCAAACCTAACCCAAACCTAACCCAAACCTAACCCAAACCTAACCCAAACCTAACCCAAACCTAACCCAAACCTAACCCAAACCTAACCCAAACCTAACCCAAACCTAACCCAAACCTAACCCAAACCTAACCCAAACCTAACCCAAACCTAACCCAAACCTAACCCAAACCTAACCCAAACCTAACCCAAACCTAACCCAAACCTAACCCAAACCTAACCCAAACCTAACCCAAACCTAACCCAAACCTAACCCAAACCTAACCCAAACCTAACCCAAACCTAACCCAAACCTAACCCAAACCTAACCCAAACCTAACCCAAACCTAACCCAAACCTAACCCAAACCTAACCCAAACCTAACCCAAACCTAACCCAAACCTAACCCAAACCTAACCCAAACCTAACCCAAACCTAACCCAAACCTAACCCAAACCTAACCCAAACCTAACCCAAACCTAACCCAAACCTAACCCAAACCTAACCCAAACCTAACCCAAACCTAACCCAAACCTAACCCAAACCTAACCCAAACCTAACCCAAACCTAACCCAAACCTAACCCAAACCTAACCCAAACCTAACCCAAACCTAACCCAAACCTAACCCAAACCTAACCCAAACCTAACCCAAACCTAACCCAAACCTAACCCAAACCTAACCCAAACCTAACCCAAACCTAACCCAAACCTAACCCAAACCTAACCCAAACCTAACCCAAACCTAACCCAAACCTAACCCAAACCTAACCCAAACCTAACCCAAACCTAACCCAAACCTAACCCAAACCTAACCCAAACCTAACCCAAACCTAACCCAAACCTAACCCAAACCTAACCCAAACCTAACCCAAACCTAACCCAAACCTAACCCAAACCTAACCCAAACCTAACCCAAACCTAACCCAAACCTAACCCAAACCTAACCCAAACCTAACCCAAACCTAACCCAAACCTAACCCAAACCTAACCCAAACCTAACCCAAACCTTTTTTTTTTTTTTTTTTTTTTTTTTGTGACGTTGGGGAAATCTTCAAAAGACCTCCGGAACCAGGGGGGAACCCAGCCCCGGAGAGTGTCGGATTTTTACCGACTAAAACCCCAACGATGACCGCCCTGCCTCGGAAATTATTGGGAGCCCCGGGAACTCTAAGATGACACCGGTGCTCCACTTCCGTAGCCTCAAAGACAGTGGAGGACTGTCGAGGCTCCTTACCCGAGGGACGTAGATGGAGAATCTCCGTCCCTGCAACACTACGCGTACTTACGCCGTCGCACGGTCATATTGCGATCGACGGCGTACCTTCCCAAGATTCGCCGTGCAGTGGGAGCCTCCTGCCCCCCCGGGCTCCCTGCGGATCTTCCAGCGGTTCCCCTTTAGTCGCCTCTTACGACAAGCGGTAGACTACTGTAGAGCTATTCTAATCCCGATCTACAGGGTTTTTGAGTTTACTGGGTCGCAGGTCGCGAACCCAGCCAAATCCGCTGCTTCCCTTTATGCAGGCTGCCGGGAATCGCGTGCGCGACCCCTGCTACCCGCCCCCCTGCGAGCGGGGTCCGCGCGCTCGCGGACCCGCTCAGCCTCCTCCTTCTGCAGCATTACGGACTCGCAGAAGGAGGACGCTGCTCCCCAAGACCTCTCGGACGCCAGCATCTCCGCGACGATTGACGCCGGCGTGAGGTCCGGCCCGATCGCGCCCCGCAAGGCACGGCGCTCCCGCTCCCATGCGGGACACTCCTCGAGAGTGTGCTGCGCCGTGTCCCGCTCCTCCCCGCAGTGGTGGCAGACGGGCGTCCGCTCCCTCCCGATCCGGTGAAGAAACGCTCCGAAGCATCCGTGCCCGGTTACAATTTGTGTTATTCTATACGTGAGCCTTCCCCACGTTCTACCTCGCCACTTCTCGAGGCTCGGCAGAACCGCTCCAACGGCCCGTTGCGCGGCGCTCCTCGCTGTCTCCAGTCGAGTGCGCCAATTCGCCATCGCGCGCCGGCGAGCCTGGCTCCTCTCGGCTCGAACAGCTTCTCCCCGATCCGGCTGGGCTACTCCCGTCCGCCTGAGTACGTCCGAGCGTGTATAAACCGCCTCGGCTTCCTCGGCCTGGAACTCTAGGGGTAGAAGCCCCGCCAGGATCATCGCCGCCTCGTACGAGATCGTGCGGTATCCTCTCGCGAGTCTAATCGCTACCCTTCTCTCCAGCCGTCTTAGCAGCACAAGGCTGTGGCGGCTTTTGAGAAGGGCGTTTGCCCATATCGGCGCTCCGTACAATACTATCGCCCGCACGACGCCCGCGTAGAGTCGGCGGGTGCGTTCCTCGGGCCCTCCGAGGTTCGGGAGAATGCGAAGAAGCGCGTTCGCAACTCCCTCCGCCCGGCTGGCCACGCGCTCGAAGTGCGCCTCGAATCGCCAGTGGGTGTCGAGTATCAGCCCCAGATATTTCATCCGTTGGCCTACCTCGACTCTCTCATTCCCTACGCGGAGCCAGAACTTCGGCGGCGACAAGCGCCGGGCCGGGTCTAGCAGCCACATAGCCTCGGTTTTGCTCGCCGCCACCGAAAGCCCCAGCCTCTCGATCCTCGCGATGACGCCCGCCACCCCGCATTCCGCGAGCCGCAGCGTCCTCCCGAAATTCTCCGCCGCCGCGAGCATGAGCGTGTCGTCGGCGTAACACACCACGCTAACGCCAGCGGGGAGGGCCGTCCTAAGGATCCAGTCGTACGCGAGATCCCACAGTAGTGGTCCTAGAACCGACCCCTGCGGTACCCCGCACGTGACCGGCCTCCCGCACACGTCCCCACCACGGACCGGGTACTCCGCCCACCTCTCCGACAGGTAGGACCGGATCGCAGCCCTCAGATAGGGCGGTACTCGATGTCTCACGAGAGCCGCCCTTATGGTTTCCCACGGAAGGGAGTTGAACGCGTTGACTATATCGAGAGATATAGCCAACGCCACCCTTCCGCGGGTCACCTCAGCCTCCGCGAGCGTTCGGACGCGTCGTATCGCGTCGATCGTCGACCGTCCACCCCGGAAACCGAACTGGTTCTCCGACAGATCCGGCCCCACCCCGGACAAATGTGCGCCGAGCCGGGAAGCGAGCACCCGCTCGTAAAGCTTCCCCACCTCGTCCAGCAGACACACCGGCCGGTACGAGGACGGCGAGTTCCCCGTTCTGCCCTCCTTTCGTAGCAGGACCACCCGCGCTCTTTTCCACGCCCGGGGGAAGGAGCCAGTCCTCAGACAGCAGTTAAATAGCTGCCGAAGAGAGTCCCCTAACTGTTCCAGGGCCATCGCCAGTGCCGTTCCGGGGACGCCGTCTGGACCCGGTGCCTTTCTCCCCGCACCGAGACGTCTGGCAGCCACGGCGAGCTCCTCGGGGGTGATTTCGAGCTCTGAGGTCCAGTCTCCGCACTGGCCTCCCCGCTCGGACTCCTGCCCGCGCGCAGCCTCCTCGCTAGACGAGGGAAACAACGCGGCCAGCACAGAGCCGAGAAGGACGGGCTCCATCACCTGCGTAACCGGGGGTGCCCAGGGGCGGAGCCTACCGAGCACGATGCGGTATGGTCGGCCCCAGGGATCCCGATCCAACGTCCCGAGGAGCTCCTTCCATGCGGAAGCCTTTGCCTTGGCAATGGTACCCTGGAGTGCTCTCCTTGCCACGCGATAATCCTCGTAGGCGCAAGCCTCCAGCGCCTCGTCGCGCCGCTTTCGACGACGGGCACGCGTGTATCGGCGCCTATAGCGCACGCATGCTTGGCGGAGTTCCGCGATCTCGCCAGACCACCAATACACAGCCCGCCGCAGAGGCGGCCTGGTCCGAGGCATCGCCGTGTCGCACACAGCCTTTATCGCCTCCGCGAACCATTCCGCCCCCTTCGCGGCACGATCTGGCCCGGTCGAGGAGAGCAAGTCTCTCGTGAGCGAGTCTCCCGACCAGGCCGCGGCGTGGGAGGCCGCAGCCAGAAGATCACCGTCCAGGCGATCGAGCGACCATCTTGGCG
The DNA here is from genome assembly GCA_028830335.1 of Eucera pruinosa. Lineage (NCBI taxonomy): Eukaryota > Metazoa > Arthropoda > Insecta > Hymenoptera > Apidae > Eucera > Eucera pruinosa. The sequence goes on from JAMYCR010000103.1 coordinate 16,188, forward strand.
GCGGTGGGCCCCCCCTTATTCTTTCCCTTAAGCCCCTCGGCGTGTGGGGGGCGTTCTGGACGCGGGACGCCCCGATCTCCATGAATATATACATGTGATCGGATAACGTCTCGACGTCCTCCGCAACCCTCCAACTCCCCACGCGCCCCGCGGCGGTGCGGGTCGCCCACGTGAGATCCACGATGGACGATCCCTGCCACCGGACGCAGGTCGCAGCCCTTCCCCTGTTAATTAACAGGAGGTCGAGCTCCGCCGCCCAATCCTGAACCAGGCGACCTCGGGTGTTCGTCCCGGGCGATCCCCACGCCGCAGAATGCGCGTTGAAATCTCCCAGGATCAGCACCGGGAGGGGAAGGCATCTGCTGACGCATCCGCGAATCGCCTCCAGGCGCCTGTCGAACTCCTCGATGCCGACGCTGGGTGAAATATAAATTCCCAGCACCGCCAATTCCCCCCAGCGCACAGCCACGAACCCTCCGCCGCGCTCGATCATTTCGCACGGCGGAGTGCCCGCAGCACCCTCCCAGATAACCGCTACGGTTCCGTTCGTATCCCCGAAACTAAATTGTCGTTCAGGGACCACAAACGGCTCCGCTGCTACCGCCAGCGCAATCCCCCTCTCTCGCATCGTCTGGAAGAGCAAATCCTGCGCGCGACGCGAGTGATTGAGATTGGTCTGGAGGAGTTTGGCCGTGAATTCTACTCAACGGCCATAGCCTCCTCCAGGCCTGCCTCCGGTACGGAACTTTCAATTATGTCCGTACGGTTGCCCCCCTCGGCCGCTGTTGGCGCGGTTGCCGGTTCCCGACCGGGATTCGCGACGGTTTTCGCGACGACGACCGGCGCCGGTGCGCCGCTTTTCTTTACCCCCCTGTTCCGTTTGGCCGGAGGCGGGGCGCAGGCTTTGCTCCCCAGTCTATGGCCCGCTGGCCTACCTAAATCGGCGCAAAGAGGACACTTTACCTCCGCGACGCATTGGGCAGCGCGGTGGGCGGTATCGCCGCACCTATAGCAGCCTCCGCTCCTGTCTACCCGGCTTTCACACCGCTGCCCGGTGTGACCAATCTCCAGGCAGCGGAAACATCGCAACGGACGCGCTTGCAGTGCCTCGACGCGAGCCGAGCTCCAGCCAACCAGCAAGCGGCCCTCGGCTACCGCCTTCCGGGCTACCACTAGCGGGCATCGAGCCCAGATCGTCCCGAGGCCCGCGGGTGTGCGGCGAATCTCGCCCACCTGCACCTCGGATTCGGTGCAGCCGCCCAACGCCGCCAGAGCCGCCGCGACCTCCTTTGGACGCACGGAGTCGTCCAGTCCCCTCAGGCGCAGTTCTGCGCGCCTGGTGGGACAAGCGACACGCACGCCCATCCCGTCGAGTGCCTCGGCCATCCTGCTGGCCAGAGCTCTCGCCTTTTCCACTCTGTTGGGACCACCGATCTCCAACACTAATCCCCCCGTTGCCGATCGCCTCGGCCGCACGCCGCTTATTTCTAATTCGGCGAGCTTAACCCTCTCCCGAGCACGCTCCATAGCGAGCTTGAGGGAGGTTTCCGCCCCCGGATTTACATTCAGGCTGACCGCCGCCGTGTTCGGTGGTCGCCTCAGTCGCACAGGTGGTGTAGGTGTTTTCCCTACCTTACTCGTTGTCTTCGACGTCTCCTTTTGGTCGTCCTTGTTCCGGCTTTCCCTCGTTGGGGCAGTTGGGGGCGGGGGGGCGCTGTTTCTTTGCAGCCCGCGTCTCTCCTTCCTCCCGACGACTTTGGCCCACTCGGTTTCCGTTTTGCGCTGCGCCGGTTGTTCCTGCGTCGACGTTGCTGGCTTCGCCCCTTTCGCTGTCGCTGTTGCAGCGGTGCTCTGATTTCCTGGACGAGGGGCGACCTTCGCGTTCGCCGTCCGCCCCACGTTCGGTCCGCTGGCGGTGGTGCCCTTTCGATCTGCGCTCGCGCTGTTCTGCGCCGTCGTCCTGCCGCCTTGCTTTCCCCCCAGTTCCTGTAGCAGCTCCCGTCGGAACTCCGCCCATCTGTCGTCGATGCGCGCCAATATTCTGGCCTCGAACGGCTCCTGACCTGAAATTGTAATTGCAGGTGCATTAGCTCCGACAATCTCGGCAGGGGGTGCTGGGATCTTAAAACAACCACTCCTGCTTTTCTCTGTGGGCAATGGCTGCCCCTCCTCCTGTTTTTGGCGCTCTTGTTGTTGTTGTTGTTGTTGCGGCTGCTGCCGCGCTGCAACGCCCGTCCGGGTGCGTCGGTCCTCCGCCTCCTTCAGCTTGGCAACTTCTCTCCTCAGTTCCCTGTTGAGGTCGTGAAGACGCTGGTTCTCCTTGTCCAGCCAGTCCGCCTCCTGTGAAGAATTATGTCTCTTGGATAATTCATTACCAGCCGCGCGGGCAGTTCGCGCCGCGACCCGTAGGTCCCTGACGTGGTTGCCCTTTAGATTTTTTGAGTTGGTGGAGATACGCTCCACCACCCGCATCTGTTCCATAATCGTGCTGGCGAGGACCCCCGCGTGATGCTGCCGCATTTCCACGGCTAGCTCGTCCTCCTCTGGAAGTCCGTCCCTTGACGAGCGTGAGAAGCTGGCTGCTGGATCGATGTCGCAATCCTCCAGCGCCGCTGTCGTCTCTGCAACGTCCATCTCTCCGGCGATCCTCTTCGCCGCTCCCGCGTCGCCCCCGGAGCCAGGACGCTTCCTGGATGACGCGAACGATGCCACGGAAACGACGGAGGTATCGGAGTCACCGTCGTCTCCGCTCGTGGACGCCCCCGGGAACGTCTGCGGGGCAGCCGCTCGCGGAGCTCTTCCGCTGCGCAGCCTGGCCGATCTTCTCGTCTGCCCCTCCCCAGAGGCAGACGTGGTTGTTGAGCTGTCGCTCGTGTCCATTTTATCCTTTCGATCCTTTCCTGCAGTGTTCATTGGATCCGCGTTGCACTCGCGAGTTCGCCGAGTTCGGCGAGTTCCGATCAGGGCGCTCCGCGGTTGCGCGGATACACCGACCGCCGACGCCTTCTCCCCTTGGGAAGGATTTCTCCTTTTCCCCACTTTGTCCTCACTCGTGTGTCTTTTTACGGCTTTTTCGTCCGTTTCGCACAGCCGTAGCACTTCCCGACACTTTGCGTATTCTCCAAACTCGCGAGTTTGTAGAATTTGCGTTGAAACGCTCTGCGCATGCGCCGGCTCGCTGGCCGCCGACGCAGCTGTCTCTCGGGCAGGAATTCCGCTTCTCTCTATTTTCCCCGCATACATGTGTCCCTCCCCAACTGTTTCTCTCGTATCCTGAGCTCGTAGCACTCCACTAACTTGCTCGTTTGCTCTAAACACGCGAAATTGTTCGGTTCGGCGAGTTCGCGTCGCGTCGCCGTGCGCATGCGCGGCGTTGGCGTTCTCGGCCACGCCGGCCGGAATTTCGCCTCTCCTCAGTTTTTGGAGCACTATCGCGCACTTGTCGTTTATGCCAACCTTTGCGGCATCCTTCCCGGTCACTTTCGTTGCACTAGTGTCTGCGGATATTCCCGAATTTGCGATGAATACCGGAAAATCTCCGCCTGTCACGTAGCCGTGCGCATGCGCGGCGTTGGCGTTCTCGGCCACGCCGGCCGGAATTTCGCCTCTCCTCGGTTTTTGAAGCACTAACCCGCACTTGTCGTTTATGCCAACCTTTGCGGCATCCTTCACGGTCACTTTCGTTGCACTAGAGTCTGCGGATATTCCCGAATTTGCGATGAATGCCGGAAAATCTCCGCCTGTCGCGTCGCTGCGCGCATGCGCGGCGTTGTCGCTCCCGGCCACGTCGGCCGGAATTGTTCCTCTCCGCGATTTACCGTTCACTTTCGCGCACTTGTTGCACGCGTTGAGTACTCCAGTGTCCTTCCAGGTCACATTGAGTGTTCCAAACACCGAAGAATCTCCCGGATCTGCGTGGAATAGTGCAATATTCTCGGACGATGCGCCGTCGTCCAAGATGGCGTCCAAGATGGCCGCCTCCTTCCTCGTAAATAATACCCGGAATTTTGGAGTTTTCTCCACTTTTCCGGGCACTCACACTTCTGACCTTCCGTCCAGCTGTTGCACACACTTTTCTTCCAGATTTCACGAACCACTTTTGCGCTTTAACGCGAAATTACCGCACTTATTAACCGTACCATACGGAGCGTTTCGACACACGTCCGCACAGTTCAGCCATCAGGCGAAACTCCAACCTAACCCAAACCTAACCCAAACCTAACCCAAACCTAACCCAAACCTAACCCAAACCTAACCCAAACCTAACCCAAACCTAACCCAAACCTAACCCAAACCTAACCCAAACCTAACCCAAACCTAACCCAAACCTAACCCAAACCTAACCCAAACCTAACCCAAACCTAACCCAAACCTAACCCAAACCTAACCCAAACCTAACCCAAACCTAACCCAAACCTAACCCAAACCTAACCCAAACCTAACCCAAACCTAACCCAAACCTAACCCAAACCTAACCCAAACCTAACCCAAACCTAACCCAAACCTAACCCAAACCTAACCCAAACCTAACCCAAACCTAACCCAAACCTAACCCAAACCTAACCCAAACCTAACCCAAACCTAACCCAAACCTAACCCAAACCTAACCCAAACCTAACCCAAACCTAACCCAAACCTAACCCAAACCTAACCCAAACCTAACCCAAACCTAACCCAAACCTAACCCAAACCTAACCCAAACCTAACCCAAACCTAACCCAAACCTAACCCAAACCTAACCCAAACCTAACCCAAACCTAACCCAAACCTAACCCAAACCTAACCCAAACCTAACCCAAACCTAACCCAAACCTAACCCAAACCTAACCCAAACCTAACCCAAACCTAACCCAAACCTAACCCAAACCTAACCCAAACCTAACCCAAACCTAACCCAAACCTAACCCAAACCTAACCCAAACCTAACCCAAACCTAACCCAAACCTAACCCAAACCTAACCCAAACCTAACCCAAACCTAACCCAAACCTAACCCAAACCTAACCCAAACCTAACCCAAACCTAACCCAAACCTAACCCAAACCTAACCCAAACCTAACCCAAACCTAACCCAAACCTAACCCAAACCTAACCCAAACCTAACCCAAACCTAACCCAAACCTAACCCAAACCTAACCCAAACCTAACCCAAACCTAACCCAAACCTAACCCAAACCTAACCCAAACCTAACCCAAACCTAACCCAAACCTAACCCAAACCTAACCCAAACCTAACCCAAACCTAACCCAAACCTAACCCAAACCTAACCCAAACCTAACCCAAACCTAACCCAAACCTAACCCAAACCTAACCCAAACCTAACCCAAACCTAACCCAAACCTAACCCAAACCTAACCCAAACCTAACCCAAACCTAACCCAAACCTAACCCAAACCTAACCCAAACCTAACCCAAACCTAACCCAAACCTAACCCAAACCTAACCCAAACCTAACCCAAACCTAACCCAAACCTAACCCAAACCTAACCCAAACCTAACCCAAACCTAACCCAAACCTAACCCAAACCTAACCCAAACCTAACCCAAACCTAACCCAAACCTAACCCAAACCTAACCCAAACCTAACCCAAACCTAACCCAAACCTAACCCAAACCTAACCCAAACCTAACCCAAACCTAACCCAAACCTAACCCAAACCTAACCCAAACCTAACCCAAACCTAACCCAAACCTAACCCAAACCTAACCCAAACCTAACCCAAACCTAACCCAAACCTAACCCAAACCTAACCCAAACCTAACCCAAACCTAACCCAAACCTAACCCAAACCTAACCCAAACCTAACCCAAACCTAACCCAAACCTAACCCAAACCTAACCCAAACCTAACCCAAACCTAACCCAAACCTAACCCAAACCTAACCCAAACCTAACCCAAACCTAACCCAAACCTAACCCAAACCTAACCCAAACCTAACCCAAACCTAACCCAAACCTAACCCAAACCTAACCCAAACCTAACCCAAACCTAACCCAAACCTAACCCAAACCTAACCCAAACCTAACCCAAACCTAACCCAAACCTAACCCAAACCTAACCCAAACCTAACCCAAACCTAACCCAAACCTAACCCAAACCTAACCCAAACCTAACCCAAACCTAACCCAAACCTAACCCAAACCTAACCCAAACCTAACCCAAACCTAACCCAAACCTAACCCAAACCTAACCCAAACCTAACCCAAACCTAACCCAAACCTAACCCAAACCTAACCCAAACCTAACCCAAACCTAACCCAAACCTAACCCAAACCTAACCCAAACCTAACCCAAACCTAACCCAAACCTAACCCAAACCTAACCCAAACCTAACCCAAACCTAACCCAAACCTAACCCAAACCTAACCCAAACCTAACCCAAACCTAACCCAAACCTAACCCAAACCTAACCCAAACCTAACCCAAACCTAACCCAAACCTAACCCAAACCTAACCCAAACCTAACCCAAACCTAACCCAAACCTAACCCAAACCTAACCCAAACCTAACCCAAACCTAACCCAAACCTAACCCAAACCTAACCCAAACCTAACCCAAACCTAACCCAAACCTAACCCAAACCTAACCCAAACCTAACCCAAACCTAACCCAAACCTAACCCAAACCTAACCCAAACCTAACCCAAACCTAACCCAAACCTAACCCAAACCTAACCCAAACCTAACCCAAACCTAACCCAAACCTAACCCAAACCTAACCCAAACCTAACCCAAACCTAACCCAAACCTAACCCAAACCTAACCCAAACCTAACCCAAACCTAACCCAAACCTAACCCAAACCTAACCCAAACCTAACCCAAACCTAACCCAAACCTAACCCAAACCTAACCCAAACCTAACCCAAACCTAACCCAAACCTAACCCAAACCTAACCCAAACCTAACCCAAACCTAACCCAAACCTAACCCAAACCTAACCCAAACCTAACCCAAACCTAACCCAAACCTAACCCAAACCTAACCCAAACCTAACCCAAACCTAACCCAAACCTAACCCAAACCTAACCCAAACCTAACCCAAACCTAACCCAAACCTAACCCAAACCTAACCCAAACCTAACCCAAACCTAACCCAAACCTAACCCAAACCTAACCCAAACCTAACCCAAACCTAACCCAAACCTAACCCAAACCTAACCCAAACCTAACCCAAACCTAACCCAAACCTAACCCAAACCTAACCCAAACCTAACCCAAACCTAACCCAAACCTAACCCAAACCTAACCCAAACCTAACCCAAACCTAACCCAAACCTAACCCAAACCTAACCCAAACCTAACCCAAACCTAACCCAAACCTAACCCAAACCTAACCCAAACCTAACCCAAACCTAACCCAAACCTAACCCAAACCTAACCCAAACCTAACCCAAACCTAACCCAAACCTAACCCAAACCTAACCCAAACCTAACCCAAACCTAACCCAAACCTAACCCAAACCTAACCCAAACCTAACCCAAACCTAACCCAAACCTAACCCAAACCTAACCCAAACCTAACCCAAACCTAACCCAAACCTAACCCAAACCTAACCCAAACCTAACCCAAACCTAACCCAAACCTAACCCAAACCTAACCCAAACCTAACCCAAACCTAACCCAAACCTAACCCAAACCTAACCCAAACCTAACCCAAACCTAACCCAAACCTAACCCAAACCTAACCCAAACCTAACCCAAACCTAACCCAAACCTAACCCAAACCTAACCCAAACCTAACCCAAACCTAACCCAAACCTAACCCAAACCTAACCCAAACCTAACCCAAACCTAACCCAAACCTAACCCAAACCTAACCCAAACCTAACCCAAACCTAACCCAAACCTAACCCAAACCTAACCCAAACCTAACCCAAACCTAACCCAAACCTAACCCAAACCTAACCCAAACCTAACCCAAACCTAACCCAAACCTAACCCAAACCTAACCCAAACCTAACCCAAACCTAACCCAAACCTAACCCAAACCTAACCCAAACCTAACCCAAACCTAACCCAAACCTAACCCAAACCTAACCCAAACCTAACCCAAACCTAACCCAAACCTAACCCAAACCTAACCCAAACCTAACCCAAACCTAACCCAAACCTAACCCAAACCTAACCCAAACCTAACCCAAACCTAACCCAAACCTAACCCAAACCTAACCCAAACCTAACCCAAACCTAACCCAAACCTAACCCAAACCTAACCCAAACCTAACCCAAACCTAACCCAAACCTAACCCAAACCTAACCCAAACCTAACCCAAACCTAACCCAAACCTAACCCAAACCTAACCCAAACCTAACCCAAACCTAACCCAAACCTAACCCAAACCTAACCCAAACCTAACCCAAACCTAACCCAAACCTAACCCAAACCTAACCCAAACCTAACCCAAACCTAACCCAAACCTAACCCAAACCTAACCCAAACCTAACCCAAACCTAACCCAAACCTAACCCAAACCTAACCCAAACCTAACCCAAACCTAACCCAAACCTAACCCAAACCTAACCCAAACCTAACCCAAACCTAACCCAAACCTAACCCAAACCTAACCCAAACCTAACCCAAACCTAACCCAAACCTAACCCAAACCTAACCCAAACCTAACCCAAACCTAACCCAAACCTAACCCAAACCTAACCCAAACCTAACCCAAACCTAACCCAAACCTAACCCAAACCTAACCCAAACCTAACCCAAACCTAACCCAAACCTAACCCAAACCTAACCCAAACCTAACCCAAACCTAACCCAAACCTAACCCAAACCTAACCCAAACCTAACCCAAACCTAACCCAAACCTAACCCAAACCTAACCCAAACCTAACCCAAACCTAACCCAAACCTAACCCAAACCTAACCCAAACCTAACCCAAACCTAACCCAAACCTAACCCAAACCTAACCCAAACCTAACCCAAACCTAACCCAAACCTAACCCAAACCTAACCCAAACCTAACCCAAACCTAACCCAAACCTAACCCAAACCTAACCCAAACCTAACCCAAACCTAACCCAAACCTAACCCAAACCTAACCCAAACCTAACCCAAACCTAACCCAAACCTAACCCAAACCTAACCCAAACCTAACCCAAACCTAACCCAAACCTAACCCAAACCTAACCCAAACCTAACCCAAACCTAACCCAAACCTAACCCAAACCTAACCCAAACCTAACCCAAACCTAACCCAAACCTAACCCAAACCTAACCCAAACCTAACCCAAACCTAACCCAAACCTAACCCAAACCTAACCCAAACCTAACCCAAACCTAACCCAAACCTAACCCAAACCTAACCCAAACCTAACCCAAACCTAACCCAAACCTAACCCAAACCTAACCCAAACCTAACCCAAACCTAACCCAAACCTAACCCAAACCTAACCCAAACCTAACCCAAACCTAACCCAAACCTAACCCAAACCTAACCCAAACCTAACCCAAACCTAACCCAAACCTAACCCAAACCTAACCCAAACCTAACCCAAACCTAACCCAAACCTAACCCAAACCTAACCCAAACCTAACCCAAACCTAACCCAAACCTAACCCAAACCTAACCCAAACCTAACCCAAACCTAACCCAAACCTAACCCAAACCTAACCCAAACCTAACCCAAACCTAACCCAAACCTAACCCAAACCTAACCCAAACCTAACCCAAACCTAACCCAAACCTAACCCAAACCTAACCCAAACCTAACCCAAACCTAACCCAAACCTAACCCAAACCTAACCCAAACCTAACCCAAACCTAACCCAAACCTAACCCAAACCTAACCCAAACCTAACCCAAACCTAACCCAAACCTAACCCAAACCTAACCCAAACCTAACCCAAACCTAACCCAAACCTAACCCAAACCTAACCCAAACCTAACCCAAACCTAACCCAAACCTAACCCAAACCTAACCCAAACCTAACCCAAACCTAACCCAAACCTAACCCAAACCTAACCCAAACCTAACCCAAACCTAACCCAAACCTAACCCAAACCTAACCCAAACCTAACCCAAACCTAACCCAAACCTAACCCAAACCTAACCCAAACCTAACCCAAACCTAACCCAAACCTAACCCAAACCTAACCCAAACCTAACCCAAACCTAACCCAAACCTAACCCAAACCTAACCCAAACCTAACCCAAACCTAACCCAAACCTAACCCAAACCTAACCCAAACCTAACCCAAACCTAACCCAAACCTAACCCAAACCTAACCCAAACCTAACCCAAACCTAACCCAAACCTAACCCAAACCTAACCCAAACCTAACCCAAACCTAACCCAAACCTAACCCAAACCTAACCCAAACCTAACCCAAACCTAACCCAAACCTAACCCAAACCTAACCCAAACCTAACCCAAACCTAACCCAAACCTAACCCAAACCTAACCCAAACCTAACCCAAACCTAACCCAAACCTAACCCAAACCTAACCCAAACCTAACCCAAACCTAACCCAAACCTAACCCAAACCTAACCCAAACCTAACCCAAACCTAACCCAAACCTAACCCAAACCTAACCCAAACCTAACCCAAACCTAACCCAAACCTAACCCAAACCTAACCCAAACCTAACCCAAACCTAACCCAAACCTAACCCAAACCTAACCCAAACCTAACCCAAACCTAACCCAAACCTAACCCAAACCTAACCCAAACCTAACCCAAACCTAACCCAAACCTAACCCAAACCTAACCCAAACCTAACCCAAACCTAACCCAAACCTAACCCAAACCTAACCCAAACCTAACCCAAACCTAACCCAAACCTAACCCAAACCTAACCCAAACCTAACCCAAACCTAACCCAAACCTAACCCAAACCTAACCCAAACCTAACCCAAACCTAACCCAAACCTAACCCAAACCTAACCCAAACCTAACCCAAACCTAACCCAAACCTAACCCAAACCTAACCCAAACCTAACCCAAACCTAACCCAAACCTAACCCAAACCTAACCCAAACCTAACCCAAACCTAACCCAAACCTAACCCAAACCTAACCCAAACCTAACCCAAACCTAACCCAAACCTAACCCAAACCTAACCCAAACCTAACCCAAACCTAACCCAAACCTAACCCAAACCTAACCCAAACCTAACCCAAACCTAACCCAAACCTAACCCAAACCTAACCCAAACCTAACCCAAACCTAACCCAAACCTAACCCAAACCTAACCCAAACCTAACCCAAACCTAACCCAAACCTAACCCAAACCTAACCCAAACCTAACCCAAACCTAACCCAAACCTAACCCAAACCTAACCCAAACCTAACCCAAACCTAACCCAAACCTAACCCAAACCTAACCCAAACCTAACCCAAACCTAACCCAAACCTAACCCAAACCTAACCCAAACCTAACCCAAACCTAACCCAAACCTAACCCAAACCTAACCCAAACCTAACCCAAACCTAACCCAAACCTAACCCAAACCTAACCCAAACCTAACCCAAACCTAACCCAAACCTAACCCAAACCTAACCCAAACCTAACCCAAACCTAACCCAAACCTAACCCAAACCTAACCCAAACCTAACCCAAACCTAACCCAAACCTAACCCAAACCTAACCCAAACCTAACCCAAACCTAACCCAAACCTAACCCAAACCTAACCCAAACCTAACCCAAACCTAACCCAAACCTAACCCAAACCTAACCCAAACCTAACCCAAACCTAACCCAAACCTAACCCAAACCTAACCCAAACCTAACCCAAACCTAACCCAAACCTAACCCAAACCTAACCCAAACCTAACCCAAACCTAACCCAAACCTAACCCAAACCTAACCCAAACCTAACCCAAACCTAACCCAAACCTAACCCAAACCTAACCCAAACCTAACCCAAACCTAACCCAAACCTAACCCAAACCTAACCCAAACCTAACCCAAACCTAACCCAAACCTAACCCAAACCTAACCCAAACCTAACCCAAACCTAACCCAAACCTAACCCAAACCTAACCCAAACCTAACCCAAACCTAACCCAAACCTAACCCAAACCTAACCCAAACCTAACCCAAACCTAACCCAAACCTAACCCAAACCTAACCCAAACCTAACCCAAACCTAACCCAAACCTAACCCAAACCTAACCCAAACCTAACCCAAACCTAACCCAAACCTAACCCAAACCTAACCCAAACCTAACCCAAACCTAACCCAAACCTAACCCAAACCTAACCCAAACCTAACCCAAACCTAACCCAAACCTAACCCAAACCTAACCCAAACCTAACCCAAACCTAACCCAAACCTAACCCAAACCTAACCCAAACCTAACCCAAACCTAACCCAAACCTAACCCAAACCTAACCCAAACCTAACCCAAACCTAACCCAAACCTAACCCAAACCTAACCCAAACCTAACCCAAACCTAACCCAAACCTAACCCAAACCTAACCCAAACCTAACCCAAACCTAACCCAAACCTAACCCAAACCTAACCCAAACCTAACCCAAACCTAACCCAAACCTAACCCAAACCTAACCCAAACCTAACCCAAACCTAACCCAAACCTAACCCAAACCTAACCCAAACCTAACCCAAACCTAACCCAAACCTAACCCAAACCTAACCCAAACCTAACCCAAACCTAACCCAAACCTAACCCAAACCTAACCCAAACCTAACCCAAACCTAACCCAAACCTAACCCAAACCTAACCCAAACCTAACCCAAACCTAACCCAAACCTAACCCAAACCTAACCCAAACCTAACCCAAACCTAACCCAAACCTAACCCAAACCTAACCCAAACCTAACCCAAACCTAACCCAAACCTAACCCAAACCTAACCCAAACCTAACCCAAACCTAACCCAAACCTAACCCAAACCTAACCCAAACCTAACCCAAACCTAACCCAAACCTAACCCAAACCTAACCCAAACCTAACCCAAACCTAACCCAAACCTAACCCAAACCTAACCCAAACCTAACCCAAACCTAACCCAAACCTAACCCAAACCTAACCCAAACCTAACCCAAACCTAACCCAAACCTAACCCAAACCTAACCCAAACCTAACCCAAACCTAACCCAAACCTAACCCAAACCTAACCCAAACCTAACCCAAACCTAACCCAAACCTAACCCAAACCTAACCCAAACCTAACCCAAACCTAACCCAAACCTAACCCAAACCTAACCCAAACCTAACCCAAACCTAACCCAAACCTAACCCAAACCTAACCCAAACCTAACCCAAACCTAACCCAAACCTAACCCAAACCTAACCCAAACCTAACCCAAACCTAACCCAAACCTAACCCAAACCTAACCCAAACCTAACCCAAACCTAACCCAAACCTAACCCAAACCTAACCCAAACCTAACCCAAACCTAACCCAAACCTAACCCAAACCTAACCCAAACCTAACCCAAACCTAACCCAAACCTAACCCAAACCTAACCCAAACCTAACCCAAACCTAACCCAAACCTAACCCAAACCTAACCCAAACCTAACCCAAACCTAACCCAAACCTAACCCAAACCTAACCCAAACCTAACCCAAACCTAACCCAAACCTAACCCAAACCTAACCCAAACCTAACCCAAACCTAACCCAAACCTAACCCAAACCTAACCCAAACCTAACCCAAACCTAACCCAAACCTAACCCAAACCTAACCCAAACCTAACCCAAACCTAACCCAAACCTAACCCAAACCTAACCCAAACCTAACCCAAACCTAACCCAAACCTAACCCAAACCTAACCCAAACCTAACCCAAACCTAACCCAAACCTAACCCAAACCTAACCCAAACCTAACCCAAACCTAACCCAAACCTAACCCAAACCTAACCCAAACCTAACCCAAACCTAACCCAAACCTAACCCAAACCTAACCCAAACCTAACCCAAACTAACCCAAACCTAACCCAAACCTAACCCAAACCTAACCCAAACCTAACCCAAACCTAACCCAAACCTAACCCAAACCTAACCTAACCCAAACCTAACCCAAACTAACCCAAACCTAACCCAAACCTAACCCAAACCTAACCCAAACCTAACCCAAACCTAACCCAAACTAACCCAAACTAACCCAAACCTAACCCAAACTAACCCAAACCTAACCCAAACCTAACCCAAACCTAACCCAAACCTAACCCAAACCTAACCCAAACCTAACCCAAACCTAACCCAAACCTAACCCAAACCTAACCCAAACCTAACCCAAACCTAACCCAAACCTAACCCAAACCTAACCCAAACCTAACCCAAACCTAACCCAAACCTAACCCAAACCTAACCCAAACCTAACCCAAAACTAACCCAAACCTAACCCAAACCTAACCCAAACCTAACCCAAACTAACCCAAACCTAACCCAAACCTAACCCAAACTAACCCAAACCTAACCCAAACCTAACCCAAACCTAACCCAAACTAACCCAAACTAACCCAAACCTAACCCAAACCTAACCCAAACCTAACCCAAACCTAACCCAAACCTAACCCAAACCTAACCCAAACCTAACCCAAACCTAACCCAAACCTAACCCAAACCTAACCCAAACCTAACCCAAACCTAACCCAAACCTAACCCAAACCTAACCCAAACCTAACCCAAACCTAACCCAAACCTAACCCAAACTAACCCATTTTTTTTTTTTTTTTTTTTTTTGTTACGCTGTGAAAATCTGCTAGCCAGACACCCTTACCGTCCGGGGGAACGGCAAGGGTAGTGTGGGGTTTGACCCACTAAAAACACAGCGGCGACCTTTCGGACGCAATGCCTCCTCAGGCATTAGGGGGGAGTCACGGGGCCTCTCAAAGAACTTCAACCGCGACTCCCCCATACCATGCCGGCCCTGATTTACTAAGGGCCGGCGCGTCCCGAGGGGGGTTCGGAAACTAATCCCCCCTTTCTCCTGGTTCCGCAGTGCAGGGAGGTCGCGCCCTGCACCGCTCCATCTCGTGGCCGTATAATCGAGGCGCCCCGGGCCCCCGCCCAGAACGCCACGGCCACCGGGGCGGCAGTGCGGGCTCAAATTGAACGTACCCGCAACTTACGCCGCCCCAACTCCGCCAGCTCTACAGAGCCGGACCGCCGGCCACCCCAGTTGTATTTAGGAGGTGACCGGCTTCCCTCAAGTCCCCGGGGGCGGGCCTATGGCTCTACGGCCGCGACTCCCCCGGGCTCTTCGCGCGGGGTCGGACTGTTCCCGACCCCGCTCGGCCGCCTCCTTCTGCAGCATTACCTGTTCGCAGAAGGAGGCAACCGCCCTCCAATTCCTCTCGCTGTCCAGCATTGCCCCAACTACTGCTGGCAGCGAGAGGTCCCAACCGATATGCAGCTGGAGGACACGGCGCAGCGCTGAAAAGGCGGGGCACACCTCCAGCGTGTGCTGCGCCGTGTCTTCCTCCTCCAGACTGCAGTGGTGGCAGCCAGCAGTCTCTTCCCTCCCTATGCGACGCAGGTAGACACCGAAACATCCATGTCCGGTGAATACCTGCGTCATTCGGTAGGTGGGCCTGCCCGACCTCTCCCGCCACCTATCTAGGTGTGGCAGGAGGGCCCCCGGGACGCGCTCGGCGGCGTGGGATTGAAGCTCCCCACGCCACCAGACAAGCGCGCGTCTCCGGGACCAGCTCTCGAAGCCTCGGACCGCCTCGGGCCCCGGCGGAACCCCTCGAACCCGGCGTATGGCTTGCACGCGCGCATAGACGCACGCGCGTACAGCCGCCTGCAGCTCGAAGGGCAATTCACCCGCCAGGGCCATCGCCGCCATGTAGGACGTGGTGCGATACCCCCTCACGACGCGGATGGCCATCCGTCGCTCGAGCCGGCGCAACTGTTGTTTGTTGCGCCGGCTGGCCATCACGTCCGGAGCCCAGATCGGGGCCCCGTAGAGGGTCATCGATCGCACCACTCCCATGTATAGGCGGCGAATCCTGTCCCCAGGTCCCCCGAGGTTGGGCAAAAGGCGGCCAAGCGCGGCCGCCGCCCTTTCGACTCGGGGGACGAGGCGGTCAAAGTGCGCCTCGAAGCGCCAGTGGCTGTCGAGTGTGAGCCCCAAATACTTCATTCGGGAACCCACCTCGACGTAGGCACCACCTACCCGGACCCACGACCTCTCCGGCCGCCGAGACCGAGGCTGCCTGAAGAGTATAGCCTCGGTCTTTTCCGGCGCGATCCGGAGGCCCAGGTCGCAGATCCTCCCAACGACTGCTGCTGCTGCCACCTCCACCCTCCGGATGGTTCTCCGGAGGGTCTTCCCGACGGCCACAATCAACGTGTCATCCGCATAGCAGATGACATGTGCGCCGTCGGGGATTGCGGCCCGCAGGACCGCGTCGAAACCGAGGTTCCATAGCAGGGGTCCTAAGACTGACCCCTGCGGAACCCCGCGGTCCACGTCCCTCCGCATCGTCCCGTACCGGCCTGGGAACTCTATCCGCCTGTCCCGCAGGTACTCCCCGATGACCGCCCTCAGGTATGGAGGCACTCGGTGACGTTCGAGCGCCTCCCTGATGGCGGTCAGGGGCAGGGTGTTGAAGGCGTTGACGATATCCAGCGACACCGCCACACACACCCCGCCCCGGGCGACTGCCGCATCCGAGACGGACCTCAGGCGAGCCACAGCATCGGTGGTGGCTCGCCCATCCCGGAAGCCATACTGGCAGTCCGCCAGATCGGGGCCGACGCGGGACAGGTGCTCGACGAGGCGCTTGGCGATTATTCGCTCAAGCAACTTCCCCGCCTCGTCGAGCAAGCATATCGGCCGGTACGCGGAGGGACTCTCTGCGGGCCTTCCGTCCTTCGGAATAAGGACTAGCCTTCCCACCTTCCAGAGGTCGGGAAACACCCCCGACCTCAGACAGGCTGAGAGCATCGCTCTCAGCCGCTCCCCGAGGACGCCCAGGGCTTTCGCCCACGCCTTGCCGGGTATCCCATCCGGCCCCGGGGCTTTTGGCTTGCCCCGGAGTCTCTGGATAGCCACGGCCATCTCCCCTTCCGAGACCCCCAGATCGGAGGACCACTCGATGCTACGGTCCTCCGATTCGGGACGGGGGCGTGACACCTCCCCACCAGGGGGAAACAGAGTGTCCACCACCCGCCCGAGTAGTTGGGGGTCTAGGCTCTCCGTGACCGGGGGCGCCCAGGGACGAAGTCGTCCCATCACCATTCGGTAAGGGCGCCCCCATGGATCGCGGTCCAGAGAGCCGAGGAGAACCCTCCAGGCGTGGGCCTTCGCCTCTTTGATGGCCCGCTGCAGGGCAACTACTTTTCCTCTGTAGTGCCCATACAGCTCCGCAGCCCTCCCCTCCGGCTCTCTACGCCGTCGACGGGATCGGGTGTATTGGCGTCGCGCGCTGTTGCACTCCGTGCGAAGTTGCGCGATCTCGCTCGACCACCAATACACCGCCTTCCTCGGGTGGACCCTGGCCCGGGGCATTGCGACGTCACACACTGACGTCATTGCTCCCCGGAACCATTGGGCCTCCACCTCCGCGTCGACGGGCTCTGCCGGAGGCTGTAGCCATGCTGCGGCTATAGCTGCGGCCATCAGGGCGTCCTCATCCATGCGCTTAAGCGCCCATCGCGGTGGCGGCCTTCCTGGGCGGCGACGGGGTGCCGCGTTTAAGGCGGCGGAGAGGTCGAGGACCACGTACCTGTGGTCAGATAACGTTTCGACCTCTTCCGCCACCCTCCACCCCGTAACACGGCGTGCGGCGGGGGGTGTAGCCCATGAAAGGTCTACGATGGACCCCCCGTGCTGCCGCACACACGTCTGGACGGAGCCCGTATTAAGTAGTAAGAGCTCCAATCCTGCCGCCCATTCGAGCACCTCCCTACCTCTCGCGTCTGTCCTGGGGGACCCCCAAGCCTCAGCTTTGGAGTTAAAGTCTCCCAGGACGAGTACGGGACGGGGAAGGCAGCGGGAGATACATCTCCCAACCCCGTCCAGGTACTCCTCAAATGACGCGAGAGGCCAGCTGGGAGGCGCATAAATGGCCACCACCGCCAAACCTCCCCACTCTACGGCCAGGTATCCCACGCCGCGCTCAATGAGACTGCACGACGGGGAACCCGGCCTTCCTCCCGACACGACGGCGACGGAGCCCACCGAGTCTCCCAGCCAGTGGGGATGGTCTGGGACACGGTGGGGTTCCGCCACGACGGCCAACCCTGCACCCCGCTCGGCCATGGCCTGCATAAGCAGGTCCTGCGCCCTGGCCGAGCGATTGAGGTTGGCCTGGACTATTGGGCCCGTGAATTTTAAGCCGTCGTGTCCATGCACGCCGCGGCTGCGCTTTGTTCTGGCGCAGCCACGGGTGGCTTCTCAGCCACTACCTTCCTCTCTGCCGCCGGGGTGCTTTCGGCGACAGTTGCGGCGGGGGCTGCTGCCGGTGGCCCCGCCTTCCTTCCTCCTCTACCGGACCTTCTGCCGGTGGCGGCCTTGCACGCCCGGCTCCCGAGACGGTGCCCTGCCGGCCTCCCCTGGTCCGTGCAAACCGGACATTTCGGGGAGGCGGACTTACAGGCGTTCGCCGTGTGGCCCAGGTCGCCGCAGATATAACAGCGACCCGAGCGATCCGTCTCGTTTGTGCACCGCTGTCTCGTGTGTCCCATTTCGAGACAGCGGTAGCATTGAAGGGGCCGGGCTTGGAGCGGCTCCACCTTTGCCTCCGTCCAGCCCACCGCCACCTTACCGGCAATCGCCAGCTTCCTAGCAGCCGCTGCTGGGCATCTTACCCACAGGGTGCCCAATGTGTTGGATGATGACCGGATTTCCCCGGTCTGGACATCCTCCACCTTGCACCCTCCAGCAGCGGCGACCGCCGCAGCAACTTCTTTCGGGGTGACAGAGTCGTCCAGGCCCCGTATGCGTATTTCCGCACGTTTCGTGGGCCTGGCGACCTTCACCCCGCTGCCCTGTAGGGCCTCAGTCATTTTTCCGGCCAATTTGTCGGCCTTTTCGCCACCCTCCGGTCCTGGAATCTCGAGGACCAGGGCACCAGTAACTGCCCTCCTCATCTTGAGGGCTGTGATGCCGACGGATGCTAGATTTATTTTAGACCTAGCCGTCGACATAACCTCCGCGTACGTCAGTTTGCCGTTCGCGGGGACCGTCACAGTGACGGCCGCTGTCCGCGGCGGTCGAGCCGGTAGCTGGCTCCTTGCCGGCGTCTTCCCGTTGGCTTGCCTAGCATTGCCGCCACCCGCTGCTCCCTGCTTTGGTGCAGGTTTCGCTGGAGATTTTGCGGCGGTGGTGGGCGTTTTGGCGGCAGCGTCACGCCGCTCCTTACGTCCAACCACCTTTGCCCACTCCTCTGTACCAGGCTTCTTCTTGTCGTTCCTCTCGTTCAGCGTCCGTCCGTTTTGATGCGCCGGCTGACGCTGACCAGCGGCCTTTGGACTGGCCGCTGGCTTGGGAGGCTGCGGAGCATTGGTGGGCGCTGCTTTCGCAGCGGCCGCTGCCGCCTGCCTTTCCCTCCGCCGCTGACTCTTGGTCGGCTTTGAGGCCTTCTCTGCGGGTGCTTCCGCCGAGGTCGGCTCCACGCGGATCGCCTGCTCCCTCTTAAACGACGCCAGCTTCGCATCGATGAGGGAGCCGATGCGGTCGAGTAGGTTCTCCCCAATCGGTTCCACTTTCCTCACAATCGCTGGAGGACCGTGAGCCGGGCTGCTTGCCCTTGGCGCCACCTCGTGCACGTCTGCAGACGCAGTCGTTGCGCGTGCAGCCTCAATTCTTGAGGCCAAAGGCTGTCGCGGTGGTGTCCGCGGCCTGAGCGGCCGGGATTCCACGGCCTCACGGAGCCTGGCCATTTCGGCTTTCAGATCTGACATCTGCTCACGTAAGGCACGGTTCTCCTCCTCGAGCTGTCGCGTGGCAGCGGTGGACGACCGGCCGGCCAGCTCCATCACGCCGGTCCTCGTGTTGAGGACGGCAATTCTAAGGGCTCGTGACAGGTTGCCCTTGAGCCCCTTCGACACCGACGCCACTTTCAGGACTTCGTCCATGAACTCTAGGACTACCGCCGCCACATCTGCTGTTGGCTTTTGGCGGTAGTCCCTCGCCATATCTACTTCGTCGGGGAGGGGAATTGTCCCCTTGCCCGGCTTTCGGGGAGGTACTGAGGGGTCGAGAATTCTCTCTACCTCCCTGACCTCCATTTCCGCCTCGTGGGCCTCCACATATCGGCGTTTTGCCTCTGCCATGCCGACGTACTCGCCGGTTGTTGGCGGCCTGCCCCTCTTTTTGGAGGAGGAGCGACTGTCCGGTCTCGACGAAAGCGAGACGAAGGAGCAGTCGGACTCCTCTCCGTCATCGGACGTGATGGGCGCGGGGGGAAGCATCCTCCCGCTCCTCGTTCGAAGTCCCATTACGGGGCTGCCTTCCTCCGTGCTGGGCCCCGCCACGTTGGGATCGACGACCGGAGACCTGTCACGGTCCCCGCTGGTCTCCCCCTTTTGGAGTCGTGAGCAGGACTCACGATCTCCCTCCATGCTCACTCTGGCCGAACCAGAGTTCTCCTCCTCCTCGCGCCTACCCTCTTCGTTTTGGTTTTTTGAGTTTGAACAATACATAATTGATCCCACGAGTGTGGTCGGAAAGAAAAGTCGCCCCGGGCAGAGCCGCCTTACCCGGGGAAGGCTGATACGCCCGGGGGGTCGCCAGGTACCCCGGGGTTGGTCGCTAACGACTGGTGCACCCACCAGCCACGTCTGGCGCTTACTCCAGACGCACCCTCTTCACCGCGTGCCGCAGCTTGGGGCTAGGGATTTTTTATAGAGGTTGTCATCCTCGCGGGCCGGCCGGTTAAGGCAAGCCCCCCGTTCCAGTAAAACATGACCACTGGTTTACGGTGTAGGTGCTCGGGTACTCCGGGTTCGCTACCCGTACCGGCCGCATGACTGCGGCTCGGCCCCTGGAGATCCCCTCCCGAATGCCACTCGCTCTTTCGAACTCCAGCCCGACCGAAGTCGGTCCGGAGTCACGGAGAGCCCCACGAGAAGGTGAGGCGAGTGGTCTTGGCCAGATTGAGCCCCCAACTTCACCGAAATTCCCCTTCCTGGCAAGGCACGTCCCACGCTCACCGGGCTGCAATACCCGTATACGTGCTAGCGCCTAAACCGATCTGGGGAACATCAGTTCCATCGGAGTTTTCGCCCAGCCCGGGGGTCTCCCCGTCGGACCTCAGGTGGTCCTAGGGTTGTCCCGGTACTGGGTGTCAGCCCGCTCCAGCCTCATGCTCTCCAAAATATAGAAGCCTCGATCTTAGTCGACCAGAAGCCCCACATCAAACCTGTTTTACCAGGCCCTCCCGGCAACAACAACCGCTGCCGCGGCACTGCGGAAGCGTTCAGCAAGCACTTGATCAGAGCACCGCCGTTCGAACCACGAGTACCGCCATCCTCGGAAAGCGAAAAACTCCCGTGGGCAGCCAACGACACGCGGACCGGACGGTCACCCATCCCAAACGTGATCCGCGCCTAGGTAGAAAAATATAGAAGCCTCGATCTTAGTCGACCAGAAGCCCCACATCAAACCTGTTTCCAGGCCCTCCCGGCAACAACAACCGCTGCCGCGGCACTGCGGAAGCGTTCAGCAAGCACTTGATCAGAGCACCGCCGTTCGAACCACGAGTACCGCCATCCTCGGAAAGCGAAAAACTCCCGTGGGCTGCCAACGACACGCGGACCGGACGGTCACCCATCCCAAACGTGATCCGCGCCTAGGTAGCTTAACTTCAGTGATCTGACGAGAACTGGTGCATCGTACCTAGCCATGGTCGTTGACTAAAATATAGAAGCCTCGATCTTAGTCGACCAGAAGCCCCACATCAAACCTGTTTTACCAGGCCCTCCCGGCAACAACAACCGCTGCCGCGGCACTGCGGAAGCGTTCAGCAAGCACTTGATCAGAGCACCGCCGTTCGAACCACGAGTACCGCCATCCTCGGAAAGCGAAAAACTCCCGTGGGCAGCCAACGACACGCGGACCGGACGGTCACCCATCCCAAACGTGATCCGCGCCTAGGTAGCTTAACTTCAGTGATCTGACGAGAACTGGTGCATCGTACCTAGCCATGGTCGTTGACTTAAAATATAGAAGCCTCGATCTTAGTCGACCAGAAGCCCCACATCAAACCTGTTTTACCAGGCCCTCCCGGCAACAACAACCGCTGCCGCGGCACTGCGGAAGCGTTCAGCAAGCACTTGATCAGAGCACCGCCGTTCGAACCACGAGTACCGCCATCCTCGGAAAGCGAAAAACTCCCGTGGGCTGCCAACGACACGCGGACCGGACGGTCACCCATCCCAAACGTGATCCGCGCCTAGGTAGCTTAACTTCAGTGATCTGACGAGAACTGGTGCATCGAAAATATAGAAGCCTCGATCTTAGTCGACCAGAAGCCCCACATCAAACCTGTTTTACCAGGCCCTCCCGGCAACAACAACCGCTGCCGCGGCACTGCGGAAGCGTTCAGCAAGCACTTGATCAGAGCACCGCCGTTCGAACCACGAGTACCGCCATCCTCGGAAAGCGAAAAACTCCCGTGGGCTGCCAACGACACGCGGACCGGACGGTCACCCATCCCAAACGTGATCCGCGCCTAGGTAGCTTAACTTCAGTGATCTGACGAGAACTGGTGCATCGTACCTAGCCATGGTCGTTGACAACCCAAACTAACCCATTTTTTTTTTTTTTTTTTTTTTTTTTTTTTTTTTTTTTGTTACGCTGTGAAAATCTGCTAGCCAGACACCCTTACCGGCCGGGGGAACGGCAAGGGTAGTGTGGGGTTTGACCCACTAAAAACACAGCGGCGACCATTCGGACGCAATGCCTCCTCAGGCATTAGGGGGGAGTCACGGGGCCTCTCAGAGAACTCCAACCGCGACCCCCCCATACCATGCCGGCCCTGATTGACTAAGGGCCGGCGCGTCCCGAGGGGGGTTCGGAAACTAATCCCCCCTTTCTCCTGGTTCCGCAGTGCAGGGAGGTCGCGCCCTGCACCGCTCCATCTCGTGGCCGTATAGTCGAGGCGCCCCGGGCCCCCGCCCAGAACGCCACGGCCACCGGGGCGGCAGTGCGGGTTCAAATCGAACGTACCCGCAACTTACGCCGCCCCAACTACGCCAGCTCTACTTAGCCGGACCGCCGGCCACCCCAGTTATATTTAGGGGGTGACCGGCTTCCCTCAAGTCCCCGGGGGCGGGCCTATGGCTCTACGGCCGCGACTCCCCCGGGCTCTTCGCGCGGGGTCGGGCAGTTCCCGACCCCGCTCGGCCGCCTCCTTCTGCAGCATTACCTGTTCGCAGAAGGAGGCAACCGCCCTCCAATTCCTCTCGCTGTCCAGCATTGCCCCAACTACTGCTGGCAGCGAGAGGTCCCACCCTATACGCAGCTGGAGGACACGGCGCAGCGCTGAAAAGGCGGGGCACACCTCCAGCGTGTGCTGCGCCGTGTCTTCCTCCTCCAGACTGCAATGGTGGCAGCCAGCAGTCTCTTCCCTCCCTATGCGACGCAGGTAGACACCGAAACATCCATGTCCGGTGAATACCTGCGTCATTCTGTAGGTGGGCCTGCCCGACCTCTCCCGCCACCTATCTAGGTGTGGCAGGAGGGCCCCCGGGACGCGCTCGGCGGCGTGGGCTTGAAGCTCCCCACGCCACCAGACAAGGGCGCGTCTCCGGGACCAGCTCTCGAAGCCTCGGACCGCCTCGGGCCCCGGCGGAACCCCTCGAAGCCGGCGTATGGCTTGCACGCGCGCATAGACGCACGCGCGTACAGCCGCCTGCAGCTCGAAGGGCAATTCACCCGCCAGGGCCATCGCCGCCATGTAGGACGTGGTGCGATACCCCCTCACGACGCGGATGGCCATCCGTCGCTCGAGCCGGCGCAACTGTTGTTTGTTGCGCCGGCTGGCCATCACGTCCGGAGCCCAGATCGGGGCCCCGTAGAGGGTCATCGATCGCACCACTCCCATGTATAGGCGGCGAATCCTATCCCCAGGTCCCCCGAGGTTGGGCAAAAGGCGGCCAAGCGCGGCCGCCGCCCTTTCGACTCGGGGGACGAGGCGGTCAAAGTGCGCCTCGAAGCGCCAGTGGCTGTCGAGTGTGAGCCCCAAATACTTCATTCGGGAACCCACCTCGACGTAGGCACCACCTACCCGGACCCACGACCTCTCCGGCCGCCGAGACCGAGGCTGCCTGAAGAGTATAGCCTCGGTCTTTTCCGGCGCGATCCGGAGGCCCAGGTCGCAGATCCTCCCAACGACTGCTGCTGCTGCCACCTCCACCCTCCGGATGGTTCTCCGGAGGGTCTTCCCGACGGCCACAATCAACGTGTCATCCGCGTAGCAGATGACATGTGCGCCGTCGGGGATTGCGGCCCGCAGGACCGCGTCGAAACCGAGGTTCCATAGCAGGGGTCCTAAGACTGACCCCTGCGGAACCCCGCGGTCCACGTCCCTCCGCATCGTCCCGTACCGGCCTGGGACCTCTATCCGCCTGTCCCGCAGGTACTCCCCGATGACCGCCCTCAGGTATGGAGGCACTCGGTGACGTTCGAGCGCCTCCCTGATGGCGGTCAGGGGCAGGGTGTTGAAGGCGTTGACGATATCCAGCGACACCGCCACACACACCCCGCCCCGGGCGACTGCCGCATCCGAGACGGACCTCAGGCGAGCCACAGCATCGGTCGTGGCTCGCCCATCCCGGAAGCCATACTGGCAGTCCGCCAGATCGGGGCCGACGCGGGACAGGTGCTCGACGAGGCGCTTGGCGATTATTCGCTCAAGCAACTTCCCCGCCTCGTCGAGCAAGCATATCGGCCGGTACGCGGAGGGACTCTCTGCGGGCCTTCCGTCCTTCGGAATAAGGACTAGCCTTCCCACCTTCCAGAGGTCGGGAAACACCCCCGACCTCAGACAGGCTGAGAGCATCGCTCTCAGCCGCTCCCCGAGGACGCCCAGGGCTTTCGCCCACGCCTTGCCGGGTATCCCGTCCGGCCCCGGGGCTTTTGGCTTGCCCCGGAGTCTCTGGATAGCCACGGCCATCTCCCCTTCCGAGACCCCCAGATCGGAGGACCATTCGATGCTACGGTCCTCCGATTCGGGACGGGGGCGTGACACCTCCCCACCAGGGGGAAACAGGGCATCAACCACCCGCCCGAGTAGTTGGGGGTCTAGGCTCTCCGTGACCGGGGGCGCCCAGGGACGCAGTCGTCCCATCACCATGCGGTAAGGGCGCCCCCATGGATCGCGGTCCAGAGAGCCGAGGAGAACCCTCCAGGCGTGGGCCTTCGCCTCTTTGATGGCCCGCTGCAGGGCAACTACTTTTCCTCTGTAGTGCCCATACAGCTCCGCAGCCCTCCCCTCCGGCTCTCTACGCCGTCGACGGGAGCGGGTGTATTGGCGTCGCGCGCTGTTGCACTCCGTGCGAAGTTGCGCGATCTCGCTCGACCACCAATACACCGCCTTCCTCGGGTGGACCCTGGCCCGGGGCATTGCGACGTCACACACTGACGTCATTGTTCCCCGGAACCATTGGGCCTCCACCTCCGCGTCGACGGGCTCTGCCGGAGGCTGTAGCCATGCTGCGGCTATAGCTGCGGCCATCAGGGCGTCCTCATCCATGCGCTTAAGCGCCCATCGCGGTGGCGGCCTTCCTGGGCGGCGACGGGGTGCCGCGTTTAAGGCGGCGGAGAGGTCGAGGACCACGTACCTGTGGTCGGATAACGTTTCGACCTCTTCCGCCACCCTCCACCCCGTAACACGGCGTGCGGCGGGGGGTGTAGCCCATGAAAGGTCTACGATGGACCCCCCGTGCTGCCGCACACACGTCTGGACGGAGCCCGTATTAAGTAGTAAGAGCTCCAATCCTGCCGCCCATTCGAGCACCTCCCTACCTCTCGCGTCTGTCCTGGGGGACCCCCAAGCCTCGGCTTTGGAGTTAAAGTCTCCCAGGACGAGTACGGGACGGGGAAGGCAGCGGGAGATACATCTCCCAACCCCGTCCAGGTACTCCTCAAATGACGCGAGAGGCCAGCTGGGAGGCGCATAAATGGCCACCACCGCCAAACCTCCCCACTCTACGGCCAGGTATCCCACGCCGCGCTCAATGAGACTGCACGACGGGGTACCCGGCCTTCCTCCCGACACGACGGCGACGGAACTCACCGAGTCTCCCAGCCAGTGGGGATGGTCTGGGACACGGTGGGGTTCCGCCACGACGGCCAACCCTGCACCCCGCTCGGCCATGGCCTGCATAAGCAGGTCCTGCGCCCTGGCCGAGCGATTGAGGTTGGCCTGGACTATTGGGCCCGTGAATTTTAAGCCGTCGTGTCCATGCACGCCGCGGCTGCGCTTTGTTCTGGCGCAGCCACGGGTGGCTTCTCAGCCACTACCTTCCTCTCTGCCGCCGGGGTGCTTTCGGCGACAGTTGCGGCGGAGGCTGCTGCCGGTGGCCCCGCCTTCTTTCCTCCTCTGCCAGAGTTTCTGCCGGTGGCGGGCTTGCACGCCCGGCACCCGAGACGGTGCCCTGCCGGCCTCCCCTGGTCCGTGCAGACCGGACATTTTGGGGAGGCGGACTTACAGGCGTTCGCCGTGTGGCCCAGGTCGCCGCAGATATAACAGCGACCCGAGCGATCCGTCTCGTTTGTGCACCGCTGTCTCGTGTGTCCCATTTCGAGACAGCGGTAGCATTGAAGGGGCCGGGCTTGGAGCGGCTCCACCTTCGCCTCCGTCCAGCCCACCGCCACCTTACCGGCAATCGCCAGATTCCTAGCAGCCGCTGCTGGGCATCTTACCCACAGGGTGCCCAATGTGTTGGAGGATGACCGGATTTCCCCGGTCTGGACTTCCTCCACCTTGCACCCTCCAGCAGCGGCGACCGCCGCAGCAACTTCTTTCGGGGTGACAGAGTCGTCCAGGCCCCGTATGCGTATTTCCGCACGTTTCGTGGGCCTGGCGACCTTCACCCCGCTGCCCCGTAGGGCCTCAGACATTTTTCCGGCCAATTTATCGGCCTTTTCGCCACCCTCCGGTCCTGGAATCTCCAGGACCAGGGCACCAGTTACTGCCCTCCTCATCTTGAGGGCTGTGATGCCGACGGATGCTAGATTTATTTTAGACCTAGCCGTCGACATAACCTCCGCGTACGTCAGCTTGCCGTTCGCGGGGACCGTCACAGTGACGGCCGCTGTCCGCGGCGGTCGAGCCGGTAGCTGGCTCCTTGCCGGCGTCTTCCCGTTGGCTTTCCAAGCATTGCCGCCACCCGCTGCTCCCTGCTTTGGTGCAGGTTTCGCGGGGGATTTTGCGGCGGTGGTGGGCGTTTTGGCGGCAGCGTCACGCCGCTCCTTACGTCCAACCACCTTTGCCCACTCCTCTGTACCAGGCTTCTTCTTGTCGTTCCTCTCGTTCAGCGTCCTTGCGTTTTGATGCGCCGGCTGACGCTGACCAGCGGCCTTTGGACTGGCCGCTGGCTTGGGAGGCTGCGGAGCATTGGTGGGCGCTGCTTTCGCAGCGGCCGCTGCCGCCTGCCTTTCCCTCCGCCGCTGACTCTTGGTCGGCTTTGAGGCCTTCTCTGCGGGTGCTTCCGCCGAGGTCGGCGCCACGCGGATCGCCTGCTCCCTCTTAAACGACGCCAGCTTGGCGTCGATGAGGGAGCCGATGCGGTCGAGGAGATTCTCCCCAACCGGTTCTACCTTCCTCACAATCGCTGGAGGACCGTGAGCCGGGCTGGTTGCCCTTGGCACCACCTCGTCAACGTCCACAGGCGCAGACGTTGCTCGCGCAGCCTCAATTCTTGACGCCAAAGGCTGTCGCGGTGGTGTCCGCGGCCTGAGCGGCCGGGATTCCACGGCCTCACGGAGCCTGGCCATTTCGGCTTTCAGGTCCACCATCTGCTCACGTAAGGCACGGTTCTCCTCCTCGAGCTGTCGCGTGGTAGCGGTGGACGTCCGTCCGGCCAGCTCCATCACGCCGGTCCTCGTGTTGAGGACGGCAATTCTAAGGGCTCGTGACAGGTTGCCCTTGAGCCCCTTCGACACCGACGCCACTTTCAGGACTTCGTCCATGAACTCTAGGACTACCGCCGCCACATCTGCTGTTGGCTTTTGGCGGTAGTCCCTCGCCATATCTACTTCGTCGGGGAGGGGAATTGTCCCCTTGCCCGGCTTTCGGGGAGGTACTGAGGGGTCGAGAATTCTCTCTACCTCCCTGACCTCCATTTCCGCCTCGTGGGCCTCCACATATCGGCGTTTTGCCTCTGCCATGCCGACGTACTCGCCGGTTGTTGGCGGCCTGCCCCTCTTTTTGGAGGAGGAGCGACTGTCCGGTCTCGACGAAAGCGAGACGAAGGAGCAGTCGGACTCCTCTCCGTCATCGGACGTGATGGGCGCGGGGGGAAGCATCCTCCCGCTCCTCGTTCGAAGTCCCATTACAGGGCTCCCATCCTCCGTGCTGGGCCCCGCAACGTTGGGCTCGACGACCGGAGACCTGTCACGGTCCCCGCTTGTCTCCCCCTTTTGGAGTCGTGAGCAAGACTCACGATCTCCCTCCACGCTCACTCTGGTCGAACCAGAGTTCTCCTCCTCCTCGCGCCTACCCTCTTCGTTTTTGTGTTTGGAAATTGAACAATACATACTTGATCCCACGAGAGTGGTCGGAAATAAACGTCGCCCCGGGCAGAGCCGCCTTACCCGGGGAAGGCTGATACGCCCGGGGGGTCGCCAGGTACCCCGGGGTTGGTCGCTAACGACTGGTGCACCCACCAGCCACGTCTGGCGCTTACTCCAGACGCACCCTCTTCACCGCGTGCCGCAGCTTGGGGCTAGGGATTTTTTATAGAGGTTGTCATCCTCGCGGGCCGGCCGGTTAAGGCAAGCCCCCCGTTCCAGTAAAACATGACCACTGGTTTACGGTGTAGGTGCTCGGGTACTCCGGGTTCGCTACCCGTACCGACCGCATGACTGCGGCTCGGCCCCTGGAGATCCCCTCCCGAATGCCACTCGCTCTTTCGAACTCCAGCCCGACCAAAGTCGGTCCGGAGTCACGGAGAGCCCCACGAGAAGGTGAGGCGAGTGGTCTTGACCAGATTGAGCCCCCAACTTCACCGAAATTCCCCTTCCTGGCAAGGCACGTCCCACGCTCACCGGGCTGCAATACCCGTATACGTGCTAGCGCCTAAACCGATCTGGGGAACATCAGTTCCATCGGAGTTTTCGCCCAGCCCGGGGGTCTCCCCGTCGGACCTCAGGTGGTCCTAGGGTTGTCCCGGTACTGGGTGTCAGCCCGCTCCAGCCTCATGCTCTCCAACCCAAACTAACCCAAACCTAACCCAAACCTAACCCAAACCTAACCCAAACCTAACCCAAACCTAACCCAAACCTAACCCAAACCTAACCCAAACCTTTTTTTNTTNTTNTATTTTTGTTTTTTTTTTTTTTTTTTTTTTTTTTTTTTTTTGAGAGGTGGGGAAAATGCTTTACGCACACTGAGGTGACTATACGGTCACCCAGTAGTGTGGGACTCCCGTTGTTATGGATTCTAGCATTATGGTATACCCACTAAAAACCCCACCTCTGTCTCAAGCTCCTGTCTCCAGTATTTAAGCAGGGTGCCCTCTCCCAGGTCCTAAGCCTATGTAGGTATTACAGCTGGGGGAGGGCCCTGGTTTCTCACTGACATATATCATGCCCTATATGTCATTACCTCCTCCTGTTCTCACGGAGAGAAATCACTTCTAATCCTCTTGAGTCAGTCTATACAAATCTCCTATGTATGATTGTCGTCATATCACTTGAATGGTTAAAAATCGCAGGTCATCGTAATAAAAATGTAAAACATATACCAGGTAACACAATAAAATAAATACTATATGTCACATAATATAAAATAGTACACTCATAGAGGTAAAATAAGTTAAAATAAATATACGTCACAAGGAATAAATAAATAAATCAATAGATAGGTAAAATTGGTAATTAGCGTTTATATTTTAGGTATCTGGAGGTACGCATTATAGCAGTACCCTGCGTTTCCCATATCTCTAAATCCTAATACCAGGCAGGCTGGCTAGCTGTGGGTCCACCCGCCTGAACGGCCTTTGCCTATTTCTCTCCTCGGTCTCCTTGTGTGTCAACACCATTTTGATATATTTAATTATTATATCTCTTTTATCTTCTTTTTCCAATATCTTGATTATATTCTCGGGTGTGACAAGTTCACCCACATCGTTGTGCATTGTCTCCCTATCTTCTGACCATCTACCACAGTGGAAGAATGCATGCTCCACGTCGTCTGGGGCTATGCCACATAACCAACAATTATCCGTTTCAGATTTCCCAATCTTCTTGAGATATCCATTGAAAGCTCCGCAGCCACTTAGGAATTGCGATACGTGGAAATCCGCTATCTTAGGTCCCCACATCCACCAATGCTTTATCTGTGGTATTAATCTCCTTGTCCAGGCGCCATGTTTTGCAACCGTCCATTCAGCTTGCCACTTGCTAACTGTGGCTATCCGCTCGTTGATCTTAATTCTGTTTTTAACAGCACTCTCTACATTATCGGCAGTGCCACGTGCCTCGCTGATTTTCTGGAATATCCTCTTTCTCTCATCCAGCAAGAGCCTCCATGGAGGATAACCTGCGATGACACATAGTGCGTCATATGATGTCGACCTATACGCTCTTGTCAAGCGCGTCAACATCATTTTATGTATAGAGCGGATACGCTGCTCATTCCAGGCTATTGATATAGCATCCGACCATATCGGAGACGCATAAGTTATAATGGACTCAATGACTCGATGGTATAGTAACCTTGCTTGGTATCCTCCGCCATTTGTATTGGCCATGAGCCTAGACAGTGCTCCCGACATTTTGACGGCTTTTTCCCTA
Organism: Eucera pruinosa; assembly: GCA_028830335.1. Taxonomy (NCBI): domain Eukaryota; kingdom Metazoa; phylum Arthropoda; class Insecta; order Hymenoptera; family Apidae; genus Eucera; species Eucera pruinosa. The sequence continues at coordinate 47,094 of JAMYCR010000103.1, forward strand.
GCCCTCTCTATATGGGCTCTATAGATTTGGTTGGTTTCAAATAAAACTCCAAGGTACTTAACTATTTTGCTTGTATTGATCACAGTTCCTTCGTGGTGGAAGGAAATACCACGACTAATCTTTCTACCTGTTAACAGGATAGCCTCAGTTTTTTCATACGCTAATTCAAGCCCTTCTTTTTTATACCAGCTGCTCAGCATTGAGAGGGTGCGGGTAGCCTTATCTCGTATGCGGTCCATGTTGCAGTCTGTCACTACGACAGCGATGTCGTCGGCATATCCAATTAACGAGACACCATCTGGAAGTTGCATCTCGAGTAGGTCATCATAAACCAAATTCCATAGTATGGGGCCCAGGACCGAACCCTGGGGCACCCCACCATGGACAGGTATCGCATGCCAACGACCACCAGCATGATACACAATCCTCCTGTCTCGTATGTAGTTCGCTACTATGTTCTCCAGTTTACTGGATAGCTTCTTCCTGATGACCATTGAAATAATACTATCTGCGGAAAGCGTATTAAACGCATTCCGCACATCTAGAGTTATTAGTAAGCAATGCATTGCCCGCTTCTTCGCTCGGTTCCATGTATCTACAAGCTCTTGTAGTGCGTGTACAGTGGACTTGCCCCTGCTAAAACCATATTGGTTCTTCGCAAAACCACAACAGGCCATTATTCTATTCTTAATAACGTTCTCTAAAACCTTCGCCAGATTGGATATCATACATAATGGCCTCCAATCTTTGGCGTCTCTCGAGGGTGTATTCTTTTTAGGCAGAAGCACAAGTCTGGCAGCCTTCCATGCATTTGGGAAATAACCCAAACTATAGCACCGGTTGAAAAGCTCCACTAGATGTTCGAGAGCGCATTCGCATATAGTTTTGATGACATCCAGTGTGATGCCATCAAGCCCAGGTGCCTTCTTAGGTTTAATCTTTTCCACGGCAGCTAATATCTCCTCTGCCTTGATGACATCACATTCTATCTCAGTTATATCATTTGCCCTGGGCGATTCCGGAAATACTCTAAGGTATGTAGGTTTTTTGGTGATGAAGAGTTTCTCCACCACACTCCTGATCTCAAGAGCACCCAGCTTCATAGGGGGGTGTGACGGTCGTATCATGCTCAAGACGATCTTATAAGGACGTCCCCATGGGTCAGCATCTATTGTCCTTAATAGCTTGCTCCATGCCTCCTTCTTGGCCACACGGATCGACCTATTTAAATTTCTTTTCGCAACCCTGTGCTCATTCCTAGCCCTTTCTATCTCCAGGGTATTCTGCTTCTTATAACACCTTTGGAGTCTGCGTCTCGTTCTGTATGCCTCTCTTCTATATCCTTTGATCTCGTCATTCCACCAATATACCCTGGGCTTCCCAGCGATATATGATGGAATGACGGATTTTGATTCCTCGATCATCTCATTTATACACTCAACGTACCTGTCAATTTTATGTATATCATTGAGCTCGGGTAGGTCATCATAGAAGCAGTGTTCATACAGTTCTCGAAATATATCGGGTCTCACTTTACCCTGTATTATATTTGGACCAGGGCCCAATTCCCCATTATTACCATTGCCCATCGTACCACATTTGATATTATGTACCACGTATAGGTGGTCTGAGGAGGTGTGCCTGTCGAGTATCTCACTATTAGTTATGCGCTTGAAGGTCTTCCTGTCACAGAGTAAAATGTCTATCAACGATCTGCGACCTCTATGTTCGTATGTATATTCCTTTCCAGCGCTTTTAGCCGGAATCAGATTTCTTTTCAAGCACATCTCTAATAGGATAGCACCACGGTGGTCCAGTTTTTTTGAACCCCAGGCAGGGGCCTTGGCATTAAAATCACCTAGCGCCATGAAGTTCCTGTCGGATACTTCTTGCGCCAGCGCATCCAGTGCATCCACGTATGCCACAAAATTTGCCATTTTCAGGTTGGGGGATAGGTAGCAGCTGACAACGACATCGCCATCGATCTCAACTGCCACCCATCCCTCCCCCTGTTCAACTTGACGGATAGAGTCAAATTTGAGGGCTCCTCTTGGTGTAACCCATAAGGCCGCACGACCTGTCTTATCACGATACCAGTTGTCACGTATCTTATATGGTTCGCTAACTGCGATAATGTCGATTTGTAGCTCATCTGCAGTTCTATCCATCATATCCTGGGCCAATCTAGCATGGTTCAGATTAACCTGAAGGATTTTAAAGCCTGCCCCTATATTAGTACCCATCCTATACTTTGTACTACCTTCTTGGTGTATTGCTTATCTCCTTTCTCTTAGTATCGGCCGCGAACCTGATATATGTCGGGCATCGCAGGCCCCCTGACATGTGGCCTTCTTTATTGCATAGAGCACATTTCATAGTGTTACTGCATTGTGCAGCATCATGGCCGTCCTCGGCGCACCTACGACAGGACTTACTTCTGTCTGGGCCCTTGCAGCTCCTGGCCATATGGCCATAACCCCAGCACCTGAAGCATCTCATCATCTCGTCTCGTATCCTTATTTGGCAATCGCTCCAGCCAACTCGTAGGCTACCACTATCTGACAATTTCATGGCCGGTTTGGAGGGCATCGTCACTGTGACATGCTGCCTGTTATTTGCCGCGGGGCGAAGCGACTTCACCTCTATTGTGTCAGGCTCACAATCAGGAGTTCTAGCCATTATCGCGCTCTTCACATCCTCAATTGTGACGGTACTCTCCATATTTCTGACATGTAGGGTCTTCATAGGACCTCTACTTTTGTTCCTGGTTGCCGTTACCCCATCTATTTTATTGTTAATTAGTGTACCGAGTTTATCAGCATCGGTACGTGTGCCTTTAACTATTAGGATCATATCCCCCTTCATGGTAGACCTGACCCCTTTGACGGTAATATTTTCCTGTGTCAGGTCAATATGATTTTTAAGTGTCTTGAGGGTATCCGCGAATGATTTCCCTCCTCCTCGTATCGTAAGGACTTCTTCATTTCTTACTTTATTCTCTTTTCTGCGTACACGGGTCCATTCACCCTTATGACCCCTGTTCTCTCCGTCTGTTATCAGTATTATCTCTTTGTTAGTGTTAGAGAATACCGCCTCCATAATTTTTCTAGGCATATCCTCCTGCATGCCCACAGGTACACTAACAACTACCCGTTCTCTCTTATTCACTACCATAATATTTCTAAGACTAACCGCAGCTTTATATATATTTTCAGCCAGAGGCACCTCTTCCTGAGTTTCTGATACTATTAAATGGTAGTAGTATCTATCTGTTCGCCTTATTCCGCCGTCCTTGTCAGGAAACACCAGGCTGTGTAAGACATAGGCAATCTCGCCTACTTTAGCCTCCTGTCCCCTCAGTACCTCGTCGTCCTTTTGATTGTCGCCGGTCTTCTTTCTGGCATTGAGATCATCGCTTATCCTCTCCGCCATCATTTTTGCGCGGTCTATTGTGCTATCGTTAACCTCGTTAATTTCCCTAATTAGCCTAGTTCTCCTATAAACTCTTTCAGGCCACACCTTTTCGTGGATTTTAGAGAAATCCTCGTAATCCCCACACTTCTCTATTTCTTCGGGTTGAACCTCTGAGATTAGGGTACCCTCACCAGGAGTTTGTGTACCCATTTCCCGAAGCATGGGTCTTTTGTCTCTTTCTACTTCTTTCTGCTTACCTTCTTCTCGACTCGTGCCAGAGCCTCTATTTCTAACAAGGTTAGCCCTTTGAACCTCGTTTACCGCTCTTACGACTTTCGCCATACTTTGTTTGAGATCAGCATTAACCTTCAGTAGTCTCGTAAGTTGGTGCATTTCCCTCACTCTGTCCGCAAGGGCTTTCACCACGGAGTCCATACTATCCTTCACCTGCTCGGCTGAGTCTATCTTTATGGTTCTTTTCCGCTTTGACGTTTGTACTGGCGAAGTCTCTTCGTCCTCCAGTAAGTCAACGGTCTCAATGTCAGAAGCGCTTTGTCCACCTGCTTCAGATATCGAGTACGACCTCTGCAGCACCTTGCTTGGACTCCTCTCCAGCCTTCGTCTAGGCTGGAAGGGGTTCATAGGTGGGACCTCCTGTCTGTCATTGTTTCGCACAGTAGCTGTTTCTACCACGCCAGCCTGTTTGCTCACTGGCTGTGGCTCACGGTCGTCAGATAACGATCCGAGGGGGCCCGCTCCACCACCACCCATCGGACCGGTACTGGGGCATCCGAACTCCCCTGCACCGTAATTTTTTCCCTTATTGGTTGTACTATCCATATTTAATTAGTTAAATTTCGCCAGGTCGTCAACGGTAAATCCATCCAGTGTGTACCACGTCCCTTTTCGCCCCCTGTTCCGACAAGCCGAAGCCAGACAGCACAGGGGCCCAGCAGCACCGCGAGGAGGCAGGGTACGTGGATTTTGCCGTCTGGAGCCCACCAACTTCGCCGAAGTTCTCCGCACCAGGTAAGTACCAAGGTAAGTACCCAGATATAGGTAGAACATCAGTTCCATCGGGGTTTTCGACCTACCCGAAGGTAGGAAGTCCCCAGACAGCCAGCGCTGCCAACCTAACCCAAACCTAACCCAAACCTAACCCAAACCTAACCCAAACTAACCCAAACCTAACCCAAACCTTTTTTTTTTTTTTTTTTTTTTTGACGTTTGGGAAATTTTTAAAAGACCTCCGGAACCAGGGGGGAACCCAGCCCCGGAGAGTGTCGGATTTTTACCGACTAAAACCCCAACGATGACCGCCCTGCCTCGGAAATTATTGGGAGCCCCGGGAACTCTAAGATGACACCGGTGCTCCACTTCCGTAGCCTCAAAGACAGTGGAGGACTGTCGAGGCTCCTTACCCGAGGGACGTAGATGGAGAATCTCCGTCCCTGCAACACTACGCGTACTTACGCCGTCGCACGGTCATATTGCGATCGACGGCGTGCCTTCCCAAGATTCGCCGTGCAGTGGGAGCCTCCTGCCCCCCCGGGCTCCCTGCGGATCTTCCAGCGGTTCCCCTTTAGTCGCCTCTTACGACAAGCGGTAGACTACTGTAGAGCTATTCTAATCCCGATCTACAGGGTTTTTGAGTTTACTGGGTCGCAGGTCGCGAACCCAGCCAAATCCGCTGCTTCCCTTTATGCAGGCTGCCGGGAATCGCGTGCGCGACCCCTGCTACCCGCCCCCCTGCGAGCGGGGTCCGCGCGCTCGCGGACCCGCTCAGCCTCCTCCTTCTGCAGCATTACGGACTCGCAGAAGGAGGACGCTGCTCCCCAAGACCTCTCGGACGCCAGCATCTCCGCGACGATTGACGCCGGCGTGAGGTCCGGCCCGATCGCGCCCCGCAAGGCACGGCGCTCCCGCTCCCATGCGGGACACTCCTCGAGAGTGTGCTGCGCCGTGTCCCGCTCCTCCCCGCAGTGGTGGCAGACGGGCGTCCGCTCCCTCCCGATCCGGTGAAGAAACGCTCCGAAGCATCCGTGCCCGGTTACAATTTGTGTTATTCTATACGTGAGCCTTCCCCACGTTCTACCTCGCCACTTCTCGAGGCTCGGCAGAACCGCTCCAACGGCCCGTTGCGCGGCGCTCCTCGCTGTCTCCAGTCGAGTGCGCCAATTCGCCATCGCGCGCCGGCGAGCCTGGCTCCTCTCGGCTCGAACAGCTTCTCCCCGATCCGGCTGGGCTACTCCCGTCCGCCTGAGTACGTCCGAGCGTGTATAAACCGCCTCGGCTTCCTCGGCCTGGAACTCTAGGGGTAGAAGCCCCGCCAGGATCATCGCCGCCTCGTACGAGATCGTGCGGTATCCTCTCGCGAGTCTAATCGCTACCCTTCTCTCCAGCCGTCTTAGCAGCACAAGGCTGTGGCGGCTTTTGAGAAGGGCGTTTGCCCATATCGGCGCTCCGTACAATACTATCGCCCGCACGACGCCCGCGTAGAGTCGGCGGGTGCGTTCCTCGGGCCCTCCGAGGTTCGGGAGAATGCGAAGAAGCGCGTTCGCAACTCCCTCCGCCCGGCTGGCCACGCGCTCGAAGTGCGCCTCGAATCGCCAGTGGGTGTCGAGTATCAGCCCCAGATATTTCATCCGTTGGCCTACCTCGACTCTCTCATTCCCTACGCGGAGCCAGAACTTCGGCGGCGACAAGCGCCGGGCCGGGTCTAGCAGCCACATAGCCTCGGTTTTGCTCGCCGCCACCGAAAGCCCCAGCCTCTCGATCCTCGCGATGACGCCCGCCACCCCGCATTCCGCGAGCCGCAGCGTCCTCCCGAAATTCTCCGCCGCCGCGAGCATGAGCGTGTCGTCGGCGTAACACACCACGCTAACGCCAGCGGGGAGGGCCGTCCTAAGGATCCAGTCGTACGCGAGATCCCACAGTAGTGGTCCTAGAACCGACCCCTGCGGTACCCCGCACGTGACCGGCCTCCCGCACACGTCCCCACCACGGACCGGGTACTCCGCCCACCTCTCCGACAGGTAGGACCGGATCGCAGCCCTCAGATAGGGCGGTACTCGATGTCTCACGAGAGCCGCCCTTATGGTTTCCCACGGAAGGGAGTTGAACGCGTTGACTATATCGAGAGATATAGCCAACGCCACCCTTCCGCGGGTCACCTCAGCCTCCGCGAGCGTTCGGACGCGTCGTATCGCGTCGATCGTCGACCGTCCACCCCGGAAACCGAACTGGTTCTCCGACAGATCCGGCCCCACCCCGGACAAATGTGCGCCGAGCCGGGAAGCGAGCACCCGCTCGTAAAGCTTCCCCACCTCGTCCAGCAGACACACCGGCCGGTACGAGGACGGCGAGTTCCCCGTTCTGCCCTCCTTTCGTAGCAGGACCACCCGCGCTCTTTTCCACGCCCGGGGGAAGGAGCCAGTCCTCAGACAGCAGTTAAATAGCTGCCGAAGAGAGTCCCCTAACTGTTCCAGGGCCATCGCCAGTGCCGTTCCGGGGACGCCGTCTGGACCCGGTGCCTTTCTCCCCGCACCGAGACGTCTGGCAGCCACGGCGAGCTCCTCGGGGGTGATTTCGAGCTCTGAGGTCCAGTCTCCGCACTGGCCTCCCCGCTCGGACTCCTGCCCGCGCGCAGCCTCCTCGCTAGACGAGGGAAACAACGCGGCCAGCACAGAGCCGAGAAGGACGGGCTCCATCACCTGCGTAACCGGGGGTGCCCAGGGGCGGAGCCTACCGAGCACGATGCGGTATGGTCGGCCCCAGGGATCCCGATCCAACGTCCCGAGGAGCTCCTTCCATGCGGAAGCCTTTGCCTTGGCAATGGTACCCTGGAGTGCTCTCCTTGCCACGCGATAATCCTCGTAGGCGCAAGCCTCCAGCGCCTCGTCGCGCCGCTTTCGACGACGGGCACGCGTGTATCGGCGCCTATAGCGCACGCATGCTTGGCGGAGTTCCGCGATCTCGCCAGACCACCAATACACAGCCCGCCGCAGAGGCGGCCTGGTCCGAGGCATCGCCGTGTCGCACACAGCCTTTATCGCCTCCGCGAACCATTCCGCCCCCTTCGCGGCACGATCTGGCCCGGTCGAGGAGAGCAAGTCTCTCGTGAGCGAGTCTCCCGACCAGGCCGCGGCGTGGGAGGCCGCAGCCAGAAGATCACCGTCCAGGCGATCGAGCGACCATCTTGGCGGCGGTGGGCCCCCCCTTATTCTTTCCCTTAAGCCCCTCGGCGTGTGGGGGGCGTTCTGGACGCGGGACGCCCCGATCTCCATGAATATATACATGTGATCGGATAACGTCTCGACGTCCTCCGCAACCCTCCAACTCCCCACGCGCCCCGCGGCGGTGCGGGTCGCCCACGTGAGATCCACGATGGACGATCCCTGCCACCGGACGCAGGTCGCAGCCCTTCCCCTGTTAATTAACAGGAGGTCGAGCTCCGCCGCCCAATCCTGAACCAGGCGACCTCGGGTGTTCGTCCCGGGCGATCCCCACGCCGCAGAATGCGCGTTGAAATCTCCCAGGATCAGCACCGGGAGGGGAAGGCATCTGCTGACGCATCCGCGAATCGCCTCCAGGCGCCTGTCGAACTCCTCGATGCCGACGCTGGGTGAAATATAAATTCCCAGCACCGCCAATTCCCCCCAGCGCACAGCCACGAACCCTCCGCCGCGCTCGATCATTTCGCACGGCGGAGTGCCCGCAGCACCCTCCCAGATAACCGCTACGGTTCCGTTCGTATCCCCGAAACTAAATTGTCGTTCAGGGACCACAAACGGCTCCGCTGCTACCGCCAGCGCAATCCCCCTCTCTCGCATCGTCTGGAAGAGCAAATCCTGCGCGCGACGCGAGTGATTGAGATTGGTCTGGAGGAGTTTGGCCGTGAATTCTACTCAACGGCCATAGCCTCCTCCAGGCCTGCCTCCGGTACGGAACTTTCAATTATGTCCGTACGGTTGCCCCCCTCGGCCGCTGTTGGCGCGGTTGCCGGTTCCCGACCGGGATTCGCGACGGTTTTCGCGACGACGACCGGCGCCGGTGCGCCGCTTTTCTTTACCCCCCTGTTCCGTTTGGCCGGAGGCGGGGCGCAGGCTTTGCTCCCCAGTCTATGGCCCGCTGGCCTACCTAAATCGGCGCAAAGAGGACACTTTACCTCCGCGACGCATTGGGCAGCGCGGTGGGCGGTATCGCCGCACCTATAGCAGCCTCCGCTCCTGTCTACCCGGCTTTCACACCGCTGCCCGGTGTGACCAATCTCCAGGCAGCGGAAACATCGCAACGGACGCGCTTGCAGTGCCTCGACGCGAGCCGAGCTCCAGCCAACCAGCAAGCGGCCCTCGGCTACCGCCTTCCGGGCTACCACTAGCGGGCATCGAGCCCAGATCGTCCCGAGGCCCGCGGGTGTGCGGCGAATCTCGCCCACCTGCACCTCGGATTCGGTGCAGCCGCCCAACGCCGCCAGAGCCGCCGCGACCTCCTTTGGACGCACGGAGTCGTCCAGTCCCCTCAGGCGCAGTTCTGCGCGCCTGGTGGGACAAGCGACACGCACGCCCATCCCGTCGAGTGCCTCGGCCATCCTGCTGGCCAGAGCTCTCGCCTTTTCCACTCTGTTGGGACCACCGATCTCCAACACTAATCCCCCCGTTGCCGATCGCCTCGGCCGCACGCCGCTTATTTCTAATTCGGCGAGCTTAACCCTCTCCCGAGCACGCTCCATAGCGAGCTTGAGGGAGGTTTCCGCCCCCGGATTTACATTCAGGCTGACCGCCGCCGTGTTCGGTGGTCGCCTCAGTCGCACAGGTGGTGTAGGTGTTTTCCCTACCTTACTCGTTGTCTTCGCCGTCTCCTTTTGGTCGTCCTTGTTCCGGCTTTCCCTCGTTGGGGCAGTTGGGGGCGGGGGGGCGCTGTTTCTTTGCAGCCCGCGTCTCTCCTTCCTCCCGACGACTTTGGCCCACTCGGTTTCCGTTTTGCGCTGCGCCGGTTGTTCCTGCGTCGACGTTGCTGGCTTCGCCCCTTTCGCTGTCGCTGTTGCAGCGGTGCTCTGATTTCCTGGACGAGGGGCGACCTTCGCGTTCGCCGTCCGCCCCACGTTCGGTCCGCTGGCGGTGGTGCCCTTTCGATCTGCGCTCGCGCTGTTCTGCGCCGTCGTCCTGCCGCCTTGCTTTCCCCCCAGTTCCTGTAGCAGCTCCCGTCGGAACTCCGCCCATCTGTTGTCGATGCGCGCCAATATTCTGGCCTCGAACGGCTCCTGACCTGAAATTGTAATTGCAGGTGCATTAGCTCCGACAATCTCGGCAGGGGGTGCTGGGATCTTAAAACAACCACTCCTGCTTTTCTCTGTGGGCAATGGCTGCCCCTCCTCCTGTTTTTGGCGCTCTTGTTGTTGTTGTTGTTGTTGCGGCTGCTGCCGCGCTGCAACGCCCGTCCGGGTGCGTCGGTCCTCCGCCTCCTTCAGCTTGGCAACTTCTCTCCTCAGTTCCCTGTTGAGGTCGTGAAGACGCTGGTTCTCCTTGTCCAGCCAGTCCGCCTCCTGCGAAGAATTATGTCTCTTGGATAATTCATTACCAGCCGCGCGGGCAGTTCGCGCCGCGACCCGTAGGTCCCTGACGTGGTTGCCCTTTAGATTTTTTGAGTTGGTGGAGATACGCTCCACCACCCGCATCTGTTCCATAATCGTGCTGGCGAGGACCCCCGCGTGATGCTGCCGCATTTCCACGGCTAGCTCGTCCTCCTCTGGAAGTCCGTCCCTTGACGAGCGTGAGAAGCTGGCTGCTGGATCGATGTCGCAATCCTCCAGCGCCGCTGTCGTCTCTGCAACGTCCATCTCTCCGGCGATCCTCTTCGCCGCTCCCGCGTCGCCCCCGGAGCCAGGACGCTTCCTGGATGACGCGAACGATGCCACGGAAACGACGGAGGTATCGGAGTCACCGTCGTCTCCGCTCGTGGACGCCCCCGGGAACGTCTGCGGGGCAGCCGCTCGCGGAGCTCTTCCGCTGCGCAGCCTGGCCGATCTTCTCGTCTGCCCCTCCCCAGAGGCAGACGTGGTTGTTGAGCTGTCGCTCGTGTCCATTTTGTCCTTTCGATCCTTTCCTGCAGTGTTCATTGGATCCGCGTTGCACTCGCGAGTTCGCCGAGTTCGGCGAGTTCCGATCAGGGCGCTCCGCGGTTGCGCGGATACACCGACCGCCGACGCCTTCTCCCCTTGGGAAGGATTTCTCCTTTTCCCCACTTTGTCCTCACTCGTGTGTCTTTTTACGGCTTTTTCGTCCGTTTCGCACAGCCGTAGCACTTCCCGACACTTTGCGTATTCTCCAAACTCGCGAGTTTGTAGAATTTGCGTTGAAACGCTCTGCGCATGCGCCGGCTCGCTGGCCGCCGACGCAGCTGTCTCTCGGGCAGGAATTCCGCTTCTCTCTATTTTCCCCGCATACATGTGTCCCTCCCCAACTGTTTCTCTCGTATCCTGAGCTCGTAGCACTCCACTAACTTGCTCGTTTGCTCTAAACACGCGAAATTGTTCGGTTCGGCGAGTTCGCGTCGCGTCGCCGTGCGCATGCGCGGCGTTGGCGTTCTCGGCCACGCCGGCCGGAATTTCGCCTCTCCTCAGTTTTTGGAGCACTAACGCGCACTTGTCGTTTATGCCAGCCTTTGCGGCATCCTTCCCGGTCACTATCGTTGCACTAGTGTCTGCGGATATTCCCGAATTTGCGATGAATACCGGAAAATCTCCGCCTGTCACGTAGCCGTGCGCATGCGCGGCGTTGGCGTTCTCGGCCACGCAACCTAACCCAAACCTAACCCAAACCTAACCCAAACCTAACCCAAACCTAACCCAAACTAACCCAAACCTAACCCAAACCTAACCCAAACCTAACCCAAACCTAACCCAAACTAACCCAAACCTAACCCAAACTAACCCAAACCTAGCCCACCTCGAAGGTATCTAACCGTGCCTGAGGCGTGCCTGTACGTCCATTCCAGCGTGGGTTAGGTGCATCTAGGCGAAGTATAGAGCGGTTACGGGCGCTCCAGACTGGGTTAGGTTCGTTCCGTGGCGGGTTAGGCCCGTTCAGGCGAAGGTTACGTCGGTTAGGTCAGCTCCTACAGATGTTTGGCTCTTCCCAGGGTGGGTTAGGTGTCGGTATCGACGTGCAGGCACGCCTCAGGCACGGTTAGGTACCTTCGGGGTGGGTTAGGTGTGCGTAGACGTAGGGTAAGTCGGTTAGGTACCGTTAAGACTTGATTAGGTCCATTGCAGCGTCGGTTAGGTGCACCCAGGCGAAGTATAGAGCGGTTACGGGCGCTCCAGACAGGGTTAGGTTCGTTCCGTGGCGGGTTAGGCCCGTTCAGGCGAAGGTTACGTCGGTTAGGTCAGCTCCTACAGATGTTTGGCTCTTCCCAGGGTGGGTTACGTGTCGGTATCGACGTGCAGGCACGCCTCAGGCACGGTTAGGTACCTCCGGGGTGGGTTAGGTGTGCGTAGACGTAGGGTAAGTCGGTTAGGTACCGTAAAGACTTGATTAGGTCCATTGCAGCGTGGGTTAGGTGCTCCCAGGCGAAGTTTAGAGCGGTTACCGTCACTCCAGACTGGGATAGGTTCGATCCGTGGTGGGTTAGGCCCGTTCAGGCGAAGGTTACGTCGGTTAGGTCAGCTCCTACAGATGTTTGGCTCTTCCCAGGGTGGGTTAGGTGTCGGTATCGACGTGCAGGCACGCCTCAGGCACGGTTAGGTACCTTCGGGGTGGGTTAGGTGTGCGTAGACGTAGGGTAAGTCGGTTAGGTACCGTTAAGACTTGATTAGGTCAATTCCAGCGTGGGTTAGGTGCACCCAGGCGAAGTATAGAGCGGTTACGGGCGCTCCAGACAGGGTTAGGTTCGTTCCGTGGCGGGTTAGGCCCGTTCAGGCGAAGGTTACGTCGGTTAGGTCAGCTCCTACAGATGTTTGGCTCTTCCCAGGGTGGGTTAGGTGTCGGTATCGACGTGCAGGCACGCCTCAGGCACGGTTAGGTACCTTCGGGGTGGGTTAGGTGTGCGTAGACGTAGGGTAAGTCGGTTAGGTACCGTTAAGACTTGATTAGGTCAATTCCAGCGTGGGTTAGGTGCACCCAGGCGAAGTATAGCGCGGTTACGGGCGCTCCAGACTGGGTTAGGTTCGTTCCGTGGTGGGTTAGGCCCGTTCAGGCGAAGGTTACGTCGGTTAGGTCTGCTCCTACAGATGTTTGGCTCTTCCCAGGGTGGGTTAGGTGTCGGTATCGACGTGCAGGCGCGCCTCAGGCACGGTTAGGTACCTTCGGCGTGGGTTAGGTGTGCGTAGACGTAGGGTAAGTCGGTTAGGTACCGTTAAGACTTGATTAGGTCCATTCCAGCGTGGGTTAGGTGCACCCAGGCGAAGTATAGAGCGGTTACGGGCGCTCCAGACAGGGTTAGGTTCGTTCCGTGGCGGGTTAGGCCCGTTCAGGCGAAGGTTACGTCGGTTAGGTCAGCTCCTACAGATGTTTGGCCCTTCCCAGGGTGGGTTACGTGTCGGTATCGACGTGCAGGCACGCCTCAGGCACGGTTAGGTACATCCGGGGTGGGTTAGGTGTGCGTAGACGTAGGGTAAGTCGGTTAGGTACCGTTAAGACTTGATTAGGTCCATTGCAGCGTGGGTTAGGTGCACCCAGGCGAAGTTTAGAGCGGTTACAGTCACTCCAGACTGGGATAGGTTCGATCCTTGGTGGGTTAGGCCCGTTCAGGCGAAGGTTACGTCGGTTAGGTCAGCTCCTACAGCTGTTTGGCTCTTCCCAGGGTGGGTTAGGTGTCGGTATCGACGTGCAGGCACGCCTCAGGCACGGTTAGGTACCTTCGGGGTGGGTTAGGTGTGCGTAGACGTAGGGTAAGTCGGTTAGGTACCGTTAAGACTTGATTAGGTCCATTGAAGCGTGGGTTAGGTGCACCCAGGCGAAGTTTAGAGCGGTTACGGTCACTCCAGACTGGGATAGGTTCGATCCGTGGTGGGTTAGGCCCGTTCAGGCGAAGGTTACGTCGGTTAGGTCAGCTCCTACAGATGTTTGGCTCTTCCCAGGGTGGGTTAGGTGTCGGTATCGACGTGCAGGCACGTCTCAGGCACGGTTAGGTACCTTCGGGGTGGGTTAGGTGTGCGTAGACGTAGGGTAAGTCGGTTAGGTACCGTTAAGACTTGATTAGGTCCATTGCAGCGTCGGTTAGGTGCACCCAGGCGAAGTATAGAGCGGTTACGGGCGCTCCAGACAGGGTTAGGTTCGTTCCGTGGCGGGTTAGGCCCGTTCAGGCGAAGGTTACGTCGGTTAGGTCAGCTCCTACAGATGTTTGGCTCTTCCCAGGGTGGGTTACGTGTCGGTATCGACGTGCAGGCACGCCTCAGGCACGGTTAGGTACCTCCGGGGTGGGTTAGGTGTGCGTAGACGTAGGGTAAGTCGGTTAGGTACCGTAAAGACTTGATTAGGTCCATTGCAGCGTGGGTTAGGTGCTCCCAGGCGAAGTTTAGAGCGGTTACCGTCACTCCAGACTGGGATAGGTTCGATCCGTGGTGGGTTAGGCCCGTTCAGGCGAAGGTTACGTCGGTTAGGTCAGCTCCTACAGATGTTTGGCTCTTCCCAGGGTGGGTTAGGTGTCGGTATCGACGTGCAGGCACGCCTCAGGCACGGTTAGGTACCTTCGGGGTGGGTTAGGTGTGCGTAGACGTAGGGTAAGTCGGTTAGGTACCGTTAAGACTTGATTAGGTCAATTCCAGCGTGGGTTAGGTGCACCCAGGCGAAGTATAGAGCGGTTACGGGCGCTCCAGACAGGGTTAGGTTCGTTCCGTGGCGGGTTAGGCCCGTTCAGGCGAAGGTTACGTCGGTTAGGTCAGCTCCTACAGATGTTTGGCTCTTCCCAGGGTGGGTTAGGTGTCGGTATCGACGTGCAGGCACGCCTCAGGCACGGTTAGGTACCTTCGGGGTGGGTTAGGTGTGCGTAGACGTAGGGTAAGTCGGTTAGGTACCGTTAAGACTTGATTAGGTCAATTCCAGCGTGGGTTAGGTGCACCCAGGCGAAGTATAGCGCGGTTACGGGCGCTCCAGACTGGGTTAGGTTCGTTCCGTGGTGGGTTAGGCCCGTTCAGGCGAAGGTTACGTCGGTTAGGTCAGCTCCTACAGATGTTTGGCTCTTCCCAGGGTGGGTTACGTGTCGGTATCGACGTGCAGGCACGCCTCAGGCACGGTTAGGTACCTCCGGGGTGGGTTAGGTGTGCGTAGACGTAGGGTAAGTCGGTTAGGTACCGTTAAGACTTGATTAGGTCCATTGCAGCGTGGGTTAGGTGCACCCAGGCGAAGTATAGAGCGGTTACGGGCGCTCCAGACTGGGTTAGGTTCGTTCCGTGGTGGGTTAGGCCCGTTCAGGCGAAGGTTACGTCGGTTAGGTCAGCTCCTACAGATGTTTGGCTCTTCCCAGGGTGGGTTAGGTGTCGGTATCGACGTGCAGGCACGCCTCAGGCACGGTTAGGTACCTCCGGGGTGGGTTAGGTGTGCGTAGACGTAGGGTAAGTCGGTTAGGTACCGTTAAGACTTGATTAGGTCCATTCCAGCGTGGGTTAGGTGCACCCAGGCGAAGTATAGAGCGGTTACGGGCGCTCCAGACAGGGTTAGGTTCGTTCCGTGGCGGGTTAGGCCCGTTCAGGCGAAGGTTACGTCGGTTAGGTCAGCTCCTACAGATGTTTGGCCCTTCCCAGGGTGGGTTACGTGTCGGTATCGACGTGCAGGCACGCCTCAGGCACGGTTAGGTACATCCGGGGTGGGTTAGGTGTGCGTAGACGTAGGGTAAGTCGGTTAGGTACCGTTAAGACTTGATTAGGTCCATTGCAGCGTGGGTTAGGTGCACCCAGGCGAAGTTTAGAGCGGTTACAGTCACTCCAGACTGGGATAGGTTCGTTCCGTGGTGGGTTAGGCCCGTTCAGGCGAAGGTTACGTCGGTTAGGTCAGCTCCTACAGATGTTTGGCTCCTCCCAGGGTGGGTTACGTGTCGGTATCGACGTGCAGGCACGCCTCAGGCACGGTTAGGTACCTCCGGGGTGGGTTAGGTGTGCGTAGACGTAGGGTAAGTCGGTTAGGTACCGTTAAGACTTGATTAGGTCCATTCCAGCGTGGGTTAGGTGCACCCAGGCGAAGTATAGAGCGGTTACGGGCGCTCCAGACTGGGTTAGGTTCGTTCCGTGGTGGGTTAGGCCCGTTCAGGCGAAGGTTACGTCGGTTAGGTCAGCTCCTACAGATGTTTGGCTCTTCCCAGGGTGGGTTAGGTGTCGGTATCGACGTGCAGGCACGCCTCAGGCACGGTTAGGTACCTCCGGGGTGGGTTAGGTGTGCGTAGACGTAGGGTAAGTCGGTTAGGTACCGTTAAGACTTGATTAGGTCCATTCCAGCGTGGGTTAGGTGCACCCAGGCGAAGTATAGCGCGGTTACGGGCGCTCCAGCCTGGGTTAGGTTCGTTCCGTGGTGGGTTAGGCCCGTTCAGGCGAAGGTTACGTCGGTTAGGTCAGCTCCTACAGATGTTTGGCTCTTCCCAGAGTGGGTTAGGTGTCGGTATCGACGTGCAGGCACGCCTCAGGCACGGATAGGTACCTCCGGGGTGGGTTAGGTGTGCGTAGACGTAGGGTAAGTCGGTTAGGTACCGTTAAGACTTGATTAGGTCCATTCCAGCGTGGGTTAGGTGCACCCAGGCGAAGTATAGCGCGGTTACGGGCGCTCCAGACTGGGTTAGGTTCGTTCCGTGGTGGGTTAGGCCCGTTCAGGCGAAGGTTACGTCGGTTAGGTCTGCTCCTACAGATGTTTGGCTCTTCCCAGGGTGGGTTAGGTGTCGGTATCGACGTGCAGGCGCGCCTCAGGCACGGTTAGGTACCTTCGGCGTGGGTTAGGTGTGCGTAGACGTAGGGTAAGTCGGTTAGGTACCGTTAAGACTTGATTAGGTCCATTCCAGCGTGGGTTAGGTGCACCCAGGCGAAGTATAGAGCGGTTACGGGCGCTCCAGACAGGGTTAGGTTCGTTCCGTGGCGGGTTAGGCCCGTTCAGGCGAAGGTTACGTCGGTTAGGTCAGCTCCTACAGATGTTTGGCTCTTCCCAGGGTGGGTTAGGTGTCGGTATCGACGTGCAGGCACGCCTCAGGCACGGTTAGGTACCTCCGGGGTGGGTTAGGTGTGCGTAGACGTAGGGTAAGTCGGTTAGGTACCGTTAAGACTTGATTAGGTCCATTGCAGCGTCGGTTAGGTGCACCCAGGCGAAGTATAGAGCGGTTACGGGCGCTCCAGACAGGGTTAGGTTCGTTCCGTGGCGGGTTAGGCCCGTTCAGGCGAAGGTTACGTCGGTTAGGTCAGCTCCTACAGATGTTTGGCTCTTCCCAGGGTGGGTTAGGTGTCGGTATCGACGTGCAGGCACGCCTCAGGCACGGTTAGGTACCTTCGGGGTGGGTTAGGTGTGCGTAGACGTAGGGTAAGTCGGTTAGGTACCGTTAAGACTTGATTAGGTCCATTGCAGCGTGGGTTAGGTGCACCCAGGCGAAGTTTAGAGCGGTTACGGTCACTCCAGACTGGGATAGGTTCGATCCGTGGTGGGTTAGGCCCGTTCAGGCGAAGGTTACGTCGGTTAGGTCAGCTCCTACAGATGTTTGGCTCTTCCCAGGGTGGGTTAGGTGTCGGTATCGACGTGCAGGCACGCCTCAGGCACGGTTAGGTACCTTCGGGGTGGGTTAGGTGTGCGTAGACGTAGGGTAAGTCGGTTAGGTACCGTTAAGACTTGATTAGGTCCATTGCAGCGTGGGTTAGGTGCACCCAGGCGAAGTATAGAGCGGTTACGGGCGCTCCAGACAGGGTTAGGTTCGTTCCGTGGCGGGTTAGGCCCGTTCAGGCGAAGGTTACGTCGGTTAGGTCAGCTCCTACAGATGTTTGGCTCTTCCCAGGGTGGGTTAGGTGTCGGTATCGACGTGCAGGCACGCCTCAGGCACGGTTAGGTACCTCCGGGGTGGGTTAGGTGTGCGTAGACGTAGGGTAAGTCGGTTAGGTACCGTTAAGACTTGATTAGGTCCATTCCAGCGTGGGTTAGGTGCACCCAGGCGAAGTATAGCGCGGTTACGGGCGCTCCAGACTGGGTTAGGTTCGTTCCGTGGTGGGTTAGGCCCGTTCAGGCGAAGGTTACGTCGGTTAGGTCAGCTCCTACAGATGTTTGGCTCTTCCCAGGGTGGGTTAGGTGTCGGTATCGACGTGCAGGCACGCCTCAGGCACGGTTAGGTACCTCCGGGGTGGGTTAGGTGTGCGTAGACGTAGGGTAAGTCGGTTAGGTACCGTTAAGACTTGATTAGGTCCATTCCAGCGTGGGTTAGGTGCACCCAGGCGAAGTATAGAGCGGTTACGGGCGCTCCAGACAGGGTTAGGTTCGTTCCGTGGTGGGTTAGGCCCGTTCAGGCGAAGGTTACGTCGGTTAGGTCAGCTCCTACAGATGTTTGGCTCTTCCCAGGGTGGGTTAGGTGTCGGTATCGACGTGCAGGCACGCCTCAGGCACGGTTAGGTACCTCCGGGGTGGGTTAGGTGTGCGTAGACGTAGGGTAAGTCGGTTAGGTACCGTTAAGACTTGATTAGGTCCATTCCAGCGTGGGTTAGGTGCACCCAGGCGAAGTATAGAGCGGTTACGGGCGCTCCAGACATGGGTTAGGTTCGTTCCGTGGTGGGTTAGGCCCGTTCAGGCGAAGGTTACGTCGGTTAGGTCAGCTCCTACAGATGTTTGGCTCTTCCCAGGGTGGGTTACGTGTCGGTATCGACGTGCAGGCACGCCTCAGGCACGGTTAGGTACCTCCGGGGTGGGTTAGGTGTGCGTAGACGTAGGGTAAGTCGGTTAGGTACCGTTAAGACTTGATTAGGTCCATTGCAGCGTGGGTTAGGTGCACCCAGGCGAAGTATAGAGCGGTTACGGGCGCTCCAGACTGGGATTAGGTTCGTTCCGTGGTGGGTTAGGCCCGTTCAGGCGAAGGTTACGTCGGTTAGGTCAGCTCCTACAGATGTTTGGCTCTTCCCAGGGTGGGTTAGGTGTCGGTATCGACGTGCAGGCACGCCTCAGGCACGGTTAGGTACCTTCCGGGGTGGGTTAGGTGTGCGTAGACGTAGGGTAAGTCGGTTAGGTACCGTTAAGACTTGATTAGGTCCATTCCAGCGTGGGTTAGGTGCACCCAGGCGAAGTATAGAGCGGTTACGGGCGCTCCAGACTGGGTTAGGTTCGTTCCGTGGCGGGTTAGGCCCGTTCAGGCGAAGGTTACGTCGGTTAGGTCAGCTCCTACAGATGTTTGGCTCTTCCCAGGGTGGGTTAGGTGTCGGTATCGACGTGCAGGCACGCCTCAGGCACGGTTAGGTACCTCCGGGGTGGGTTAGGTGTGCGTAGACGTAGGGTAAGTCGGTTAGGTACCGTTAAGACTTGATTAGGTCCATTGCAGCGTGGGTTAGGTGCACCCAGGCGAAGTATAGAGCGGTTACAGTCACTCCAGACTGGGATAGGTTCGATCCGTGGTGGGTTAGGCCCGTTCAGGCGAAGGTTACGTCGGTTAGGTCAGCTCCTACAGATGTTTGGCTCTTCCCAGGGTGGGTTAGGTGTCGGTATCGACGTGCAGGCACGCCTCAGGCACGGTTAGGTACCTTCGGGGTGGGTTAGGTGTGCGTAGACGTAGGGTAAGTCGGTTAGGTACCGTTAAGACTTGATTAGGTCCATTGCAGCGTGGGTTAGGTGCACCCAGGCGAAGTATAGAGCGGTTACGGGCGCTCCAGACTGGGTTAGGTTCGTTCCGTGGTGGGTTAGGCCCGTTCAGGCGAAGGTTACGTCGGTTAGGTCAGCTCCTACAGATGTTTGGCTCTTCCCAGGGTGGGTTAGGTGTCGGTATCGACGTGCAGGCACGCCTCAGGCACGGTTAGGTACCTTCGGGGTGGGTTAGGTGTGCGTAGACGTAGGGTAAGTCGGTTAGGTACCGTTAAGACTTGATTAGGTCCATTGCAGCGTGGGTTAGGTGCACCCAGGCGAAGTATAGAGCGGTTACGGGCGCTCCAGACAGGGTTAGGTTCGTTCCGTGGCGGGTTAGGCCCGTTCAGGCGAAGGTTACGTCGGTTAGGTCAGCTCCTACAGATGTTTGGCTCTTCCCAGGGTGGGTTACGTGTCGGTATCGACGTGCAGGCACGCCTCAGGCACGGTTAGGTACCTCCGGGGTGGGTTAGGTGTGCGTAGACGTAGGGTAAGTCGGTTAGGTACCGTTAAGACTTGATTAGGTCCATTGCAGCGTGGGTTAGGTGCACCCAGGCGAAGTTTAGAGCGGTTACAGTCACTCCAGACTGGGATAGGTTCGATCCGTGGTGGGTTAGGCCCGTTCAGGCGAAGGTTACGTCGGTTAGGTCAGCTCCTACAGATGTTTGGCTCTTCCCAGGGTGGGTTAGGTGTCGGTATCGACGTGCAGGCACGCCTCAGGCACGGTTAGGTACCTTCGGGGTGGGTTAGGTGTGCGTAGACGTAGGGTAAGTCGGTTAGGTACCGTTAAGACTTGATTAGGTCCATTGCAGCGTGGGTTAGGTGCACCCAGGCGAAGTATAGAGCGGTTACGGGCGCTCCAGACAGGGTTAGGTTCGTTCCGTGGCGGGTTAGGCCCGTTCAGGCGAAGGTTACGTCGGTTAGGTCAGCCCCTACAGATGTTTGGCTCTTCCCAGGGTGGGTTAGGTGTCGGTATCGACGTGCAGGCACGCCTCAGGCACGGTTAGGTACCTTCGGGGTGGGTTAGGTGTGCGTAGACGTAGGGTAAGTCGGTTAGGTACCGTTAAGACTTGATTAGGTCCATTGCAGCGTCGGTTAGGTGCACCCAGGCGAAGTTTAGAGCGGTTACGGGCGCTCCAGACTGGGATAGGTTCGTTCCGTGGTGGGTTAGGCCCGTTCAGGCGAAGGTTACGTCGGTTAGGTCAGCCCCTACAGATGTTTGGCTCTTCCCAGGGTGGGTTAGGTGTCGGTATCGACGTGCAGGCACGCCTCAGGGC
>JAMYCR010000104.1:0-67496 GCA_028830335.1 Eucera pruinosa
TTATAAGCAACCCACATAGGGATTATATGAGCCGTTATGCTTTGGATCCTTGTCCACTTTGAAAATAAAAATCGCGTCCAAGCCCTAATTTCTCAGCACTTTTTTTAAATTGTCTTTTAGAATGTTTAAATAAATGGTTTTATTCATTATCTCATCTATAAATACAAGTTCTCCGACCCCTGAGGAAGCCGTACACCCCCAAACTAGTACTCCTCCACCTCCATGCTTTACTGTCTGTTACGGCGGCGTGAGCCAAAATGTCTGTTTATTTTTTGTAAGGAACTTTCACTGATTGCTTCGCTTCACTCGCTGACTTAACGGCCAGTGAATAGAGAAGGATAAGGGTGGATGCTGAAATGATTGCGCCTCGATAAACTAACACTTAATTTATTATTAAGTACGAATAGTGACAGAGTGTATGGTGTGGAGTGTACGTCTTTACCGAACGATTGATTTTTCACTTCTGCCGATTCTGGTGGGGGTCGTGACGAGAACATTTTTTGACTCGGTGGTTCTGTGGGGGAGATTTTTCTAACGCGCGTAGTGATTGGTACATAATTGAAATTGTCATTTACTTGTCAAGTCCGCGTGGAGTACCGTCCTCAGGTAGGCGCAAGGGGCCTGATTCCGTTAGGGCAATAACTGTTGACCCTACAATTGCCGCACGTGCTATTATAAAATAATTTAACGGATTTGGACGCGAATGTTTAAACTGCAGAATTTGGAGTCAATGATGGATGCAAAAATAAACTAATTTAGAGGGACGCAGTTTGTGACTTTCCAAGTTTGAATTTGTAGCTTTTATGAGGGTGTTGTACGCTCGCATATTTTTACTCCTCGCATCTGCTTTAGGGTTTTAATCCGTAACACTGTCCTTTCAAGTATTCTTCACAGCAAACTCTGTCTTTGATTTCCTCCACACCCTGACGCAACAATCACATTTAAATAAATTAGATTTACATTCATCAGACCATAATACGTGATCCCAAAAATCTAAATCTTTATTCTGGTAGTCATATGCAAATTCTTTTCTTTTCTTCTGGTTACGTTTACTAATTAGGGGCTTTCTTCTTGCAACTCTCGAAACGTAACCCATGCCTTTAAGAAATTTCCGAATAGATGAAGAATCTATTTCTACGTTGTCGTATTCTGTTAACTGTGCAGGTATTTCCAAGGATGTTAATTTTGGATTATCTTTTATCAAACAAATAATTTTTCGTTGGTATCTTGCATACAACTTCGGTGGACGACCACTTCGACACGTGCTTGCAACATTTTCTTTGTCTTCATACCTTTTAATTACACTTCGTACAGTAAATTTACTTTTATTCACTATTTGTGCAATCGCTAAAAAGGATTTATTCTCATGACGTAGATTTAATATTATCTCTTCCTTCAAGTGAAGTTTCTGGTCCTCTGCGTCCCATTTATATATTATTTATAGAAACTCTGTTCCATACCGAATACTGTAAAGAAACCTAACCTATAGTAGATCGGGTATTCCAATTTTTACGTATAAGAAATGCGTGGGAATCCCCGCATGAATACAATAATTCGAAAAAGACGGAAATGTCAGGCGTGGCAATATATTTTCACACGTATTATTTATGTTCCAGTTACACATGTTCATCATTACTTTGAATAAATCATTCTATTATGTCAACATTTACGTGCATTTATTCTAAATGTGTCACACTATCATTTCCATACAATGAAATACCTTTTTACACCCATTTTTCAGTACAGAATTACTTTTATTTCTGCCCGAGTACAGAGTGCCAATACTTTTTCCTAGCACTGTATATACATTTTAAATTTAGTGGAGCATTATAGAAGCATCAATTCGTATCACAACTACGTGGAAATGATCGAAGATGCACATTCAGAATATAAGTGTAATTTGCCTGTCACAGAAAACATGAAATTCAGAGGAAATCAAAATGTTATTAGCAAAGCAATTATCGAAAAGGTTTCACGAATTTTGACAAAGTCATTTTTTTTAATATTAGGTTACGAATTTAAGAATCAGAATAAAAAGCGGCACGGTTGATTGTCTACTCAAATGTTTAGAATATGCTCCAGGGGAACATAACGTGTCACTGGAAAATATTGTAGCAATTTCTAGCGATATCGCTAATGTTATGCTAAGAAAACACCATTTATAACATTGCTGCAAACCAAAATTCCAGAGTTAGTTATGAGGAGACGATGTGAGGGTAAAATAGTGTACAACGATCTCGTTGATAGCGTTCACTTTTTATTTCGCATGCGTTCGGTTCGATCGTCTCGAACCGCGTCTCTGCGGACTCTGTCGTGATTTTCCTCGCGGCGCTTTCGCGAGGGTTCTACATTCGTTTGATTCTTAAACTCGGAAGGGTAACGACCCGCTACGAACGACTACCGATATTGGCACGTGTCTTTCTGAAGGCTAAAAATCCATGGCGCTACACGTGGCGTGTTGTTTCTACAATCGCGTTTTCGCTAAGCGTGTCGCCACAGTTAAATTTCCATGTATTTGCCATAACTTACGCCTCATTGCTTTTCATGCATGTGATTTTCTCCGGAAACTGTGGATATATTATTGCATCGCATTTGTAAATACATGTCACAAAGTAGCATGAAGTAGTTTGAATTAGAAAATTACAAATGACAATGTTCATGACGAAACATAAAATTAAAGTAGAGACTTTAATACACGTTAAGATAAAACAATGTTTGGAATTGTTAAAAGATTTAGGGTGCAATTTTATAAAATTGAATGTTAAATAGGATGACAATTTGCATGTGGTAGATCTTTATAATGACGAAAATATACTACCTCTGAAACCATAATATTAAATTTTCTTCTTGTTTACCACAATTAATTGGTACATTGCCTGTCCACTTCTTCTTGAAGTAATTAACTTCAATGCGTATTATAAATTGCTCAGATACGCTTTGGCATTCAACGTTGTTTCTTATGGTGGTGACTTTGTTGACCGATCCTTTTGCTGGAATGCTGGTACAGTGGGATCCGGTTCCTGTAATCACGCGTAATGTTATAAATTGCGTTGTGCCCGATACACCGAAGCTCCTTCAAATGAACTCAGCGTGGCTGTAAACTTCGTAGTTTACGCCACGATGGCCTCAAGTGTTGTGAAACTAATAGCTCAAGCCCCGTTGAAATTGTAGGAATGATTGAATTGCTGGTTGATGGCAACATTACAGACTTGCTCACGAGATGTGTACGATAACTGCACAACTTTTATTCCACCTATTAGTGGGATCCTTTTTGAATGCAGCATGCTCGACCACGGATTAATGTAATCTGATCCGGAACTGAATATCCGTGTGAGACAATGTTAAAACACCCCACAAATTCGTTATTTCTGATTCTTTCTTTATACAAATTTGTTTAACATATTCGTGAGAGTTTTTGATCAAAATAAGACCAAATACGGTATAATTTAGATTTTATTTACTTATATAATGAATTCCTAGCTTGCATAACATATGTATGTTTATAGTATATGTAAATATAAAGTATATTTTAGCATGATACGTCTCATATTAATCAGAGAAATAGAACAAATACAATAATAAATATTTTATTAACAAAAAAATAAAAATAAAAAAAATTTTATGATTCCATTAGCAATACCCCACTCGTGTGAAAGCGACTCGCTCCACTCTCAAGCCCTCTTTTTTTTCACTTGCTGTCTCCTACGTTCGAAGCATTCGGCAGAACGCAACAACGTAGGACTGTGACGATGATGACACGTTCAGTCCCGACTGGTACTGTAACGACTGCACACGTTCAGTCCCGAGTGGGATGTATGTAACAGTGATTCGTTCGAATCTGTATTTATTGTGTCTCCTGAGAAATTCTTAGAACACTCTTCTTTGTGGTCTGTGTTTTTGTTTTTATAAGTTTGGGTGTTTCCTGCTTGGTTTCGTATTTTGAGGAGTGTGCTAGGCGGTGTGTTGTTAAATCGTGTCGGATCGAGAGTCGGAGTCCATATAAATTTTCGCCGGTTAGTACGACCATAGTCTACCAGTGAATTTATTGCTATTTTTAGGCCGGTTGATACATCTGGTGTGAAGATGATCGCGACTCCATGGCTCGATTGTAATAAGCTAATTTTGTGAAAATTTCGCTTTGAAGTTTCAGTAAACAGATTATACATATCAAGTTTACTGTTGCTTTAGCCTGTGAAGCAATAAATCGGTTATTGTTATTACAATTGGATGGACCCAAATACTATGTATTAATAATCCGTCTATTGTAATCAAATTTCGGTTATTGGCATTAACTGTGATAACCATACTTAGAGGCAAACGATAATAATTTTAATAAATTTGTACTAAGTGGACATTTTCTTCCATACTCATCTTTAAACCTCTATAACCCGAGTTTTATTTAATTGAGAGGATACTGTCTCTTTACTTATAGCCCGTGTGGAGCTGTGGAGAGGGGATAGGATAGGAAGAAGGAAGGTTGTTGTATTTCGTCCTGGGCCTGCTAATGGACTCATCTGTAAGGTTACCTAGCAGGCCCTGCCTTAGACACTGGGATATTGGAAGGAAGGTTAATGGCGGTATATGTATGGATGAGGTTGTTGGAGCGAGTACTTTCGAAAAAGTCCTATTTCGTATGTCCCTCTAGTGGTGGGTGCAGGAGTGCCGCCACAGCCTGAAAAGTTGTAAAAAATAATTGGTACAAGTTAATTATTTGCTGGTGGTTTAAAATATACGAAACACTGTAACTGTAGAGCGACGGAGTAGAAGACATTTAAAGTGGTAGCTTTCAGTATAACATGCAGAAGTATGCCTTTCTGAATTGATTTTGGTATTACCGAATTCATAACATATGTTTAAAACACTTAATTTTCAGGGTATATGTTTGTATCTACAATATATAACATGGTGTTTTTCACCAACGACCATACCGCGTTGTAATGCACCAATGCACCACGCGGCGTCGGAGCGATATTGACGCGTAACCTAAAAATTTAACCAAAGTAAACCTTATAAAAAACTCGTATGTATAAAAACAAAACAAATCAATCTAAACTTCTGCTTGTAACGAGGAGCAAACCCCGGAAGCAAGCAGTGAAGGAGAGAAACCAAATAATGCCGTCCAAAAAACGGCGAAAATAGTAAAAGAAGCGCAGTTAATCTACAAAGGTAAAACGTGTACCGAAGAGCAGAAAAAGGAATTCAACAAATTTCTTAACACGTCAGCTACAGTAAGAAGTGCACCAAAAATTATCAACGTAAGCGAAAAACAAAACGCATTGAAAAGAATACAGGGCACAATTATGACTAAATATAATTTGAGCAAGACAGAAAATTCCAGTCAAAAGACGACCTCAACACCATAGACGCCAGCTGAACAGGAATTCATAGTAAAATTGCAAAATGAAAACAAAGAGCTGAAAGAACAATTGGGAAAATTAGCACAAATAATTGAAAACCTCAAGAAAGGTGAGAGCAAGGAACCGAAGCAAGAACAAATACAATTAACAGACAGCAGCAACGCACACATGGAAGTGCTGATGCAAGATGACCAGACGGACCAACAAGAAGACTTCATACAAGTTTTGAAAAGAAGGAACGAACAAAGGAAGGCAACAATCAGCAACATTTCAGACAATAACAAGCTCATTCTAATAGCAATTTATGCAAAGAAAGGACTCAACGCAAAATTCAGACAGGAATTAGAAAAATTATTTATCGAATTGGATTTAATGAAACATCGAATTATTATATCATAGCTAGTGACTTCAACGCAAAACACGAATCATGGGTAAATAAATGCAATGACGAACGAGGCGTAGCCTTATGGAATGAATAGACAACAATGACATCAATTTAGAATAAACCTATTCCACACTGCCGTACCTTCCTTCCCTCGTTGTGGATGTTTCATCGACTAATACTAGCAGACGCAAGGATAGAGTTGTCAAACTCGAACGAAAATAGATTACACACGGTACAATTGGCAAGTGACCACGTGGCAATCACAGCACAAATCAGTGTCCCTAGCCAAAATATCACCAGGACTCAAAACGAAGAAAACATAATTTATAATTTTGCAAAAGACGACTGGACAAAATTCCAAAACACACTACAATCATATAATCCAAACATACAAACAAATAGAAAACCTGACGAAAGAAGAAATAGACATGTACACACAGGAAATTGAATACAGAATAATAACGAAAAGGAATTAGCAATTCCAAAACCCAAACCACAGAATTCCATAGACAAATACATAACCAAAAGAATCCGGCAGTTAATAAAGGAGGAGAAAGATACCACATCTGCCCATAGAAGAATTCTCAGAGCAGGAACAATAGGACCACAAACCGACCACCTACTAAGAATACTAATCAAGAGGATAAAAGCATTAAAAAAAATTAGAGAGGAAACAGAAAAATTTGTTAACGATTATTGGTATAAAAGAATCAAACAGATAAACCCTAGCAAGCCAGACCAGATGTTTAAAGAAACAAATCGCATGTACAGGAAAAAAGCGACAATCCAACTACCAACGCTCAAGATACCTGAAAACAATACGGATATGCTAAACTGCGCAGACGTAGATACAATGACGCTACTTAAGGATGATACGGGTAATTTTGAGATTAACAAGATCACAGACAAATTGAACATTATAGGCGCTCAATATGCCACAGTAAACGAGGCAAATGCAAATCTCAACAGTCCGGCATTCAACAACATAGTAGAAAATAAATATAGACAAATCATCACAGATATCACAGCCACAATCCCGGAGACAATTTGTACATTTTCGGAAACGAACAACGCTCTGTCACCAACATCGCTGAAAGACCTAACAGATTATTTCACAAACACCCCACAAGTTCAAAGAAAACTCAAAACATTAAACAACAAAAAATCAGCTGGGAACGACAAAATACCTAATCTAGTACTGAAAAACCTAACAAACAACATAATAAGGATTTATACAATCATATTTAATAACATGCTAAATCACGCCTACTTCCCAGAGTACTGGAAGAAAGCAAAAGCGTTGCCGATTCTGAAAAAAGGCAAAGATAATACAAACCCCAGCAGCTATAGGCCAATCAGCTTGTTGTCTAATGTAGGCAAAATATTCGAAAGAATAATTAATGACAAAATATTAGCATCGTGCAACGCGAAGAAACTAATTCCCGATAACCAGTTCGGATTCAGAAGGCATCACTCAACGATTCACGTAATAAATAAGCTGTCCCCGATGTGAACTGGGCATTGAATAGAGGTGCCTGCGTGGTGTGCGTGCCTAGTAGACCTGGAAAAGGCCTTCGACACAGTGTGGCTAAATGGTCTAATAGTCAAACTGCATAGAAACGAATTACCACTGGCCATTATTAAATTAATACATGGCATGATTTACGGCAGGAGATTCCAGGTTAGCATACACAACGAAATATCGTCGAAAACATTCAACATAACAAACGGATTACAGCAAGGAACAATAAATTCACCTATACTTTTCAACATATACACCAGCGATATACTGAACTTATTCGGACCAGACAACACAGGGTGCTCCATGATAGCATATGCAGACGATGTGATAGTATACAGGGCAGACAAAACACCAATAAAATACAACAAACACTCCAGAAGGCAGTAAATAAAATATTCGCATATTATAAACCTGGAAATTACGGGTAAGTACCGGCAAGTGCGAAACAATTCTCTTCAGGCCCTCCTGCAGAAGAGCATCGCCCACTATTAGAAAACAGTACAAACATTGTTCCCTGATAGGGAATGTAGAAAAAGGTATAAAAAGAGGGCACAAAGATGCAGTAAAATAGTTACGCAAATTACTAGATAACAGATTCCTCATGGAAAAACACGAGGAAATCCAAGTACAGAAAGCCAAAAAAACATTTTAATAAACGCAAAATTATTCTATTCCAAAAATTTGAACAAAAAAGTTAAATTAATCTGCTATCAACTATTAATAAGACCCATAATCACATACGGGTGCGAGATATGGTACAATACCGGAGCATCAATCATGAAATGATACGTGTATTCGAAAGAAGATGCCTAAGAGCATGCTTAAGTTTATACAGATCCTCCAGCTCGAATTACCAAAAGTACATAAGCAATAGAACAATATATAATACAGCTGAAATAAACAGAATCGATAATTTTATTATAAAACTAACCAGAAATCATTTTGCAACAGCAGCCAAAATCACAAACAACAGTATGATTTTCCCGATCCCATATCCAAATGATAATTACATAAGGAAAACAATTATCTCTGGGTACATACCGCTGGAAGCCTTCATCTTCCTAGATAAGCAGGGCTACATACAGAACGAAGAAGCAGTCCCGGTATTGTATCACATCCCGCGGCATAGAAAGAACAAAATAATCATACTCCCAATAGCATCGATAAGGACAAAACATATAAACGACTCCTCAAATATAATATAACAATCCCTCAAAGAGACCGGGACGAATACAAACATATATATAGTAAAAAATACTGGTGGCTGAAGCAAAACTCAAACCAGCCTTACTATAATATAGTTAAGGTTTCTCATTTTTTGTTTCTTTCCTCTTATTATAGCAGATAAGTGTAAAAGAATCCGAAGATAAAGAAAATAAAATAGTATATTTTTTTATATATCACTGCTAGACGTAAGGATTTAGAATGTAAGAGTAAATACAATAGTAATAATTAGAAGTAGATGAAATGTAAGTACAATCAATATACATAAGACCGCTAGTCCTATACCCATTAGCCCAAAGTTTACCCGGGTAATTGAGATAGAAATGGCAAAAATAAGGGTAAACAATTCAATAAGCTTAAGTATGCACGCGACGCGAACTTCTACCTCTATCACCTATCACCTTTTGTAAATATGTCTCTTCTTAAAATTTCGTTTTGTTTGTTGTTATTTTATTTACATTTTATTTATATTTTATAGTTTTTAAGAAACCCTGTGATGCTAGCTCCCATTTAGTGGCTATTTTAGGGAGTATTATTGCAAATAATAAAGTGACCTTAACCTTGCCAAAGCAACATTACTAGTTTTTAAGGCAAAAACAACGAGCGATAATTGTTGCAATATCTATCGTGATGCTACTAGGAAATACATAGACTGAACGAAGCGTATATTATAAGTCTTTAGAAATAAGAAAACTAAGAATACTTTTTGTTTATTTTTAAGTTCATAGCATTGTAACACTCTCCCTATAGCCATAAATAAACATTTAAAGCAAAAAAAAAGCAAAAGCGTTGTAATGCACCAGTTCTCGTCCGATGCACCAGTTCTCGTCTTGAGTACTCGTCTGGTTATTCGTGAAAATTGTGCTATTTTTAGTATAACATTACAAATTAATATAAAATTAATATACTATTAACTGTATATCGTAGCTTTTAAGTGCAGGCAATAAATGGTGTACAATTTTATGTGAAATTGAATAAATCAGCTGGAAATTGAAAACTAACCTCAATCGCGAGTGTCCACCACGTGGGCATAAAGATGCATCGAAGCTGTTTAGCTCGCTACTAACAACAGAAAAGGAAAATAAAAGGAAAGGAAGCCCAATGATAAATGAAGAAACCAAGATGAAAAGGACACGGAATGAGTGGGCCATTCCTTTGAAAAATAGATTTGAAGTCCTTAACCAGGATGATGACCACGAAAATATGCGGGAAGCAGTAAACAAGAGAAATAAACCTGCTCCTATAATTTTACATGATAATATCAATGCACATGGGGAACTAATTGCAAAAATTAAGTGCCATGTTAAAGACAAATTTTTTATCAGGTACGCCAATGACAGGGTTAGTATTTTTACAACAACCATGTGTGACTATAAAGAATTAATCAGAAATATCGACAGTGAAACTGAATATCACACATTTACGAACAAGACAGATAGGACAATGGCCTATGTCGTCTACGGTCTACCACCAAATATACCAGAAGAACAAATTCTCCAGGAATTAAAGGAAAGTGGTGTAGAAGCTGTTAAATGCTCCATGGTGAGAAATACTGTAAGGCCTCTTTATATGATTGTAACTAAGGGAAGTACCACAGTCAAGGAAAATTAATCAAAGCAGAGAAGAAGCTGGCAAGATTAATAAGCAAGTTGCAACCATGAACAAACAAGGAGCAAAAGTAAATGAAAACACAAACTTCCCTAAATTAAACATAAGAGAAGTTCCATCCACTGCATACAAAGAAGAAGGTGAGAAGATTGTTGAATCTAGCTCCAGGAAGACAAACATGAGCTACAGGGATGCGCTAATCAACTCCAGGAACGCTAACTACAAGTACTCGACTGAATTGAACGAGGTTGAACTTCTCATGAAAGAAATGAGCACACTCGAGAAGCTGCTGGACGTTAGCAAATGCTGAAGCTGGTAGGAGAATTAAACAAAGAGCTAGTGAAGTGTACTTCGCCAATTGAGAAATTTCAGACCTTTTATAATTTTACTATTGAACTGAACAATGGACAATTCTGAAATAGTTTTGTGCAGTTGGGACGCAAACGGTATAAGAAATAAAACTAGTGATTCAATAGAATTCTTAGACAGGATAAAAGTTGACATAATGTTAATAAACGAAACTAAACTTAGCGCAAAGGATACATTTAGAATTAGGAATTACAGATGCGAAAGATACAATAGAATTAACTCTGCAGGAGGAGTTATAATACTAATTAAGAACAACATACCGTACAAACTAGTTACCATTGCAAGTGGCTCAGCACTGGCACATGTATGTATTAGGCTCTCCAATAACTTACACATAGTAGCAGCCTATAATCGACACTGCGTAACGCTAAAAAATGTTGACTTTGACAAATTGTTGAACATTTCTAATAAAGTGTTGGTTGTTGGTGATCTTAATTGTAGGCATAAAGCATGGAACTGCCATATTAACAATATGAATGGTGTACTATTGTATAATTATTGTCTATTAAATAACTGCGGTATTATGTACCTAGAAGAGGCTACGCACTATCCCCCAAATGGTGGTACACCGACTACCATTGACATTGGCATCAACAAAAATTTGCATAGAATAACAGGGCCAGAAATGCTTGACGAGTTAGTCTCAGACCATAAACCCATTATATTTAAAATAGGAGATGTTTATAGAAGCTATACCTGTGATAAAGTGACTTTTAACTATAAGAAAGCAGATTGGAAAAAGTTCAGGCAGATTTTGGATTCTTTTATTGTAATCAACAATACAATTGACACTAAAGAACACATCGAGCAAGAAAACCAGAAATTAATTGAAAATGTACAAATAGCCTTAGAACGTACCATACCTAAAAATAAAGTTAGAAATGGTGAGAGGCAACTGCCCTCGGAAATTGTTAAAACTATCAAGGAAAGAAACAAGTATAGGAGACTATGGCAAAGGACGGGAGATGAAATGTACAAAGGTACATGTAAGTACCTAACAAATTCAATACGTAAGGCAATAGCTGTATTTAGAAACAACATTTGGGCAAACAGATTCACTAAACTCAACGCACACGACAAATCCTTGTGGAGGGCAACCAAAATTTTTAAAACTCCCACCGACCCATGCCAATCCTAGAGGAAAACGGTGTTGAAGCAATTACAGATAAAGAAAAAGCTAAAATATTGGCCACACAATATGAAAAAGTACACAATATAGACTTAGCTGATAATAGTAATGAACAAAAAGAAGTTATAGAAGTAGTTAATAATTTCATATCCCAGAACACTGATGCAATGAATGAAGAGTATAAGAAGTTAATGACCACCCCATCTGAAATTTATAGTATAATTAAAAAAGTATCTTCACTAAAAGCACCAGGTGAGGATAACATACAAAATATAGTACTAAAAAACCTTAGTAAGAAAGCTCTTGTCCAATTAATGTATATCATCAACGCAATTTTCAAGAGTGGTTATTTCCCACAATCCTGGAAAACCTCTGCAGTTATTCCAATATTAAAACCTGGCAAAAATCCAACAAAGCCAGCGAGCTATAGGCCAATTAGCCTGTTGACTAGCATGAGCAAAATCGCTGAAAAAGTAGTATTAAGTAGACTCAGGAAATACGAAAAGGAAAATAATATCATTATTAACGAGCAATTTGGATTCAGAGAAAAACATAATACTGTACAACAGGTAGTGAGTATTGTCAGTGATGTTAGAAAGAACTTTAATCTGAACAAGGTCACCGTTATGGTGCTCCTAGATGTTGAAAAAGCATTTGATAGAGTCTGGATTGATGGACTGATATATAGAATGATTAAGTTTAAGTATCCTAATTTAATTATAAGATTAGCATGTACATACCTTAGTAATAGATTTTTAAAAGTAAGTATTAATAATGTCAAGTCCGATGCAAGAATGGTAAGAGCTGGGTTACCGCAAGGATCAGTCCTTGGGCCCGCTTTATTTGCTATCTATATAAAAGACATTATTAAATTCCCTAAGACAAATCTCGCCATATTTGCTGATGACACTGCAATGTATGCATACTCCTTTGATGCCATAGTTGCAGCTAAGCAAATCCAAATCCATTTAGATATATTGCAAAGATACTTTAGGTTATGTAAAATTGCACTAAATACTGATAAGACAGAAAGAATAGTATTTACTAGAAAAGTCAATAATTCACGGATAACTCAACCAATTAAAGTATATAACAGGGAAAGTCAATGTAAGACAGTTCTTAAATACTTAAGTGTTAATTTAGATTATAAGTTAACTTTTAGAGAACATATCAAAAGAACTATAAGGAAAACGTATAGCACCATGAAGCAGATCTACCCATTAATGGTTAAGGGCTCCGCAGTGTCCACACACAATAAGCTCTTAATTTATAAAATGATCCTTCGACCAATAATAACTTATGCAGCAGCGGTTTGGTGTGGCTCTGCAAATACAAATATCAAACCACTACAAGTGTTCCAAAGCAAGTGCCTAAGATTGGTTGTTAATGCTTCTAGGTATAGCAGGATAGTAGACCTGCATGAGCAAGTACAAATTCCGTTAATTCATAATTATATTTTAGACATAGCGGATAGATTCTATAACGCTCAGCTAGGATATAATGAGCTAACTAAGTGCATTACTAACCTGCGGTGCAATAATATGCCAACAGAGTACAAATATGAAGTACCATACCAAAAATTAAAAATATTTAGTAAACCCATTTAGAAATGTAATTAATTATTGAAATTAAGTTAGCGGTCACTTTTAAGATAAGTGCTTGAAGTACTATAAGTAGGTTTTTGTTTAGAGTTACTTTTCCTACATTAAAATGATAACAGGTGCTATTGGTAGCGTAAAAGGTCCAACATATAATAGTAAATTGAGACTGAAACCGGAAACAAGTTAATTATAACTTAATATTAAGACAATACTAGTAGGTTAAGCTTTAGGTAAGCAGGAACTACTCTACAAATAATTTGTTAAAGTTTATTACACTTTTGTATCCATAGTTAATAAAAACGTTGTTAAAAAAAAAAAAAAGTTCTCGTTCGATCACTGAAGTTAAGCTTCGCTGAGCACGCATAGTACTTAGATGGGTAACCGCTTGGGAACTCCGTGTGTTTGTTGGTATCCCTTTTTTGCCGCTATAGATTATAAGGGTGGGTAATTTGAAAATCACATGGTGTTATACAGTTTTGACTGAGGCGTTTCTTTTACCTTTTACATAAATACTTAGCAAGAATGATTAGAAAACACGTAAATACACACATCATGTAGTGAGATCTTGTTATCTTTTCAAAGCAAATACAAAGATAGTATACCTATTAAACTGTGTTCAAATGTCATAATTGCTTGTAACAAATTGTCTTCAGTAATGAAATATTTTTATTCTCTATGAAATGTTATAAGCCGATTATCTTTATCAAAAAATCCCAAAACGATCATAATGAGCGGATTCCACTGTATTATTTAATAGTATTTCGAGCCCAAACTGACTTTTTTTCAATGCGTTTACAAATTGCAGGAACATGATACTCAAATCTATAAGTGGATATGTCCACTTATAGGTTTGAAGATCTATACGCATATGCAGCCTCAAAATTATGACAATCATTTGTTATGAGCATACGTACGTACGTATTCTTCCTCTATACTAGATTGTCTTGTAGGAGAGATACACCAATAAATGAACACTTAAGGAAATCGTTGACCCTTCAGATTGAATTTCAGGGGTTAATAGCATTATTGACTATTCTGGTTATTCAAATCCGATTATATAATGTCTAAAGTTTCATATACAAGTGGACTTAAGCACTGTGATCCTTTCGAATATTAGAGTTTTGATGAAATGCGATTTCTGGCTGGACATTAACTTATCAATATCTTTTAACTTTTCACATAAATTGCATAAACTTTTGCCTTACAGAAGTTTTTTAGGTATGTTTATGCTACACTTTTAAACATTTTTTGCTTGTATTATTGTTTCAGAATAATAATCAATTTAGTAAATATATTTATGATTGTATACGTTTGTTAATGATTTTGTTATAGAGCAGGGTGAGTCCCGCTGTTCATTTTTGTGTCATTATATTCTATGTAGTTTTTCGAATAAAATGCAATAAAAATTTGTTCCTACTCTATCCAATTCCATGTTTTAAAGTTGATTTACAAAAAAGTGACCACAGAAAAACGTAGCGTTCCACTCACCGCTTACATGTTCGCGTTCGCTGTATTTCTCCGTAAGATAAGTATTCACTATCATTTTTTGCAAAAAATTGTTTACATTATAAACGTGTGAAATGTTTATAATATGTTGAAGTTTCGATTCCATTTTTTGATCATATGTAGTTAAATATGCATGTAATTTAAGTAAAACATTTTTCGCGTAGAACATAAATTTGCAGAATTCGACTGTGTGACTCTAGACGAATAAAGTACTTTGCCTTAAGTATAACTTCCCTAATAACATCAAAATCATGTACGAGCCATAAATGTAGCTCTCCGGTCCTATCACGTTTTGACTGATCTGTTTTGACTGAAGTTGAGGAGAATAGTTGCAATTAATCGAAGGCTTATGTTTGGCATAGCAAAAACATCTCTTCTATAAACTAAACATTGCCGTTGAAGAAGTGTCTTATATTGCAGGAACTCAACTTACGTGATTGAAAAAGCGGATAATAAATTTACGTTTCTCTTTAAAGTTTATACGTTTTGTTACAAGAAAAACTATTTACGATAAATTATTTGTAATAAATGTATTCAAGCACAATATTATAGTATTCGATAGTATATACAAATAGAAATGAAAAATGTAAACAAATTGTTTGTAATTAGGATGAAAAAAATTAATTGAACAGCCGTTTCTGTAAAAGTGTTGTATGTCAGCAATAGTAGAAATCTTAAGCTTTGAAATCGTTTTCATTTCATCTCATTCGGATGAATTTTAGAAATGTTATGGCAATTTAAAAATTGTGTTAATACTGAAAGAGTTTTGTCCGGTTTTTCGTGGCTAATATCCCACTGTGCGTCGCCTGGTTTATATGTGCACTATGAAGAAAACCGCAAAATACTGCGTATGCGTTTGAGAAGTAGGCATCATGAATTCAAAATACTGTGCATGGGTATGTTCACAATAAATCGATCATTTTTATAGTCGATCTTTGCAATTTGATTCAAATTGAAATATGTTATAGTATATGTGAAAAAGGGGAGGGGTTAAGTAATCACTTTGCTGGTTTCGAAATTATTTAATTCTTCAACGACGGAGCAGTTTTCTGTTCCTTTTATGCGGATTGAAGAAATCTATGCATATAACAATTCCTTTCAGTTTCTAAGATCTTATTATATTTACAATACAACGAAAGTCATTCTCAGCAATAACAAAAATACATGAACGTATATATAGTTGCTGTCTTCCATTTTTTATCGAATTATTATTTATAATGTCATCTAACAAAAAAGTACTAGAAAAAGTTACTTGTTCAACTATTATGTTCAAATACTGCCGAGCATTTCAGTGTTTCTCCTATGCATTTCTATCCTTTCCTACCCTATAACCAATAGGAAGAGATCCAAATACATCTATCTAGAAGTGTGGCAACGCTGTCTGTGTGGTGGGCGCTTTAACGCTGCCTTCATATGAGCCTCAAAATCGCAGCGAGTAATGCTTCCCACATACTCGTTGCAACTCACAGCATTTGCACAAAAGATTTACAAGAGATATTAACATGTATATAATAAAAATAGTTAGTATGAGAAATAATGTTTGCTTCATGCCATAGATGACACGCGTTAGAGCCCTTTCATACAGGGACGTTTGCCTTTGCTACTAAACCATGTAAGTAACAAGGCAAAGTTGTCATGCAGTGCGTCCTTGAGGCACAGGTAGGTGGCTTCCTTTGCGTTAAAGTCACCTATATATTGGAAGTAATTCACCTAGCAAATGTACAATGTGATCTAAGTGCATATTACATAGAAGTATCTAAGTGCACAATTTTGTTTCTACTTACAGCATCTGAATACTCTTCTTCGCCGGGAGCACCAAATGCTTCAAGGGCCCGGAAAGAGCCAACAGGGAATGCGGCCGGCTTTTGTGGTGCTCTCTTCGATGCCGTTCTCTGCATACATCGCCACATTTTGTCCATTGCAGTACCTACCCTTCTACAAATACAAGTAAATGTGTACACTTTCATAAGTGTGAAATATATGATACTTACTTCAGTTCTTTTTCCATGGATTCGAGTTTCTCACAATTTAGTCCACGTGAAGAAGTTCAGGTAAATATCGGTGAATATGCAGGTATTTTATGTATACCGATGTGACGTCGTACCTGTATGACTGAATTTCGGTTTCCATGAGGGTCTTGAAGATATAAGCATTGACGAAGCACAGAATAGACTATCCATTTTTATATGAAATCATCAGAGGGCTACCTGGCCTCTTTACTAAGATGAAGCATCAGCGTTTCTAAAACGATGGAGATTGTGAGTAAATACTGCGCGAATTAATTGTTTCCGATGTGACCGATTCATAATAGCTGGATTTATAGTAACATGTACACAAGTACAGGGTGGCTAAAAAGAGTGAAAACCGATTTCAGTTATTTGGCTGATTCAATGTCCACTTGTGAGGCCAGTTTTCGACGGTTTTCGACAGCATCAACCGTTTTTCCTACGATGTCAGGGATTTTGTTTAAATTGAAATATGTTACAGTCTATGCGAAAATATGCGGAATTTAAGATATCATTTTGCTAATAATGAAATTGTTTAAAAATTGCTGGCCATTGAAGTTTGCATGATTCAGTGATTTTTACAAAATGTATAGCTTCATAAAACTATATTTTCATCTCCGAAACTATTAAAGATACGATTTCAATTTTTTGTTTCAATCGAAAAGGTACGGCCTATACAGAGAACTTTCGTTTAAGTTGAAGTTTGTTTCTAATACTGCAAATTATAAACAAACTTCTGTGTTGCGAACTGAGGTTGAAGGCCACGATATCAGAAATGCAAAAAAAAGAAAATCTATCGTATTCCTTGAAATTTTCTATATAAAATAAGCTTCCCTCTACTTGCATACGGATATCTAATGACATCGAAGTACTTTGTTAAAGACAACGGTGCGCCCCAATAAGGTAGACGGGCCGCGCGCTGATGCGACAATTTAATGACCGCACCGCATCTACCTACCCATAGCCAATTACTCTTTTTTCATAATAGGAATTGTACTAGCTTCTTTCTTTTTTACTTGGGGTGCGCACTGGCCTTTTGATAAAATAATTGGAGAAATTACTTTATAGCTTCTTTGAGATATACGAAACGGAACTTTTTCCATTAGTTTTTATCAGTTTGTTTATAGTTTGCAGTATTAAAAGCAAACTTCTTCAAATTAAAGAGCAGTTATCTGAATAGGCCGTAAATTTACGATTAAAAGGGAAAAGGAATGAGGTTCTCATCTTAAACAGTTTCGGAAATAAAAATACTTTTATGAAGATACTGTTCGTAAAAGACGTTGCAATTTGCATACTTCAATGACCTGCAATTTTTAAACACATTCATTATTGGCAAAATAATGACTTAAACCCCCCATAATTTGGCATAGACTACAACATATTTCAAACTGAACAAAATCGCAGACATCGAGGGAAGAAAGTGATCGATTTGGTATAGAATGACCCTGCTGCTCCAACATCAATCTTGCCAACCTGAAGGCGTCTCTTTCGCCAAACAAGAATGCAACAATTTGAAAGGAAAACAGTTACGCTATTCAAAATAGCTCTCAAAACTTCCCCTCCCTACTACTGTGTGTTGCAGTGTCGCTATTGACGTGGAGGCTTGGTGACCTATGAGTATCA
The DNA here is from genome assembly GCA_028830335.1 of Eucera pruinosa. Taxonomy (NCBI): domain Eukaryota; kingdom Metazoa; phylum Arthropoda; class Insecta; order Hymenoptera; family Apidae; genus Eucera; species Eucera pruinosa. Next base: position 18,331 of record JAMYCR010000104.1, read on the forward strand.
CAATCTCCGCCAAGTAGGCAGCTCCAAATAGACAGTAGGAGGTAGCACTAGAAATATTTGTTTCTCATAGTACTTCTCAAGAGTACTAGGGCCCAAATTTTATCTCCTATAATGTTCACGACTTCCTTTATTTAACAAGTGATGTGAGACATTTAGGTAATCTCAATTTGTTTTCTGCATTTCCCTATAAAAACAATATGAGAATTTTTAGGAAATATTCTAGAAAGCCGAGCCTACCACTTCAGCAATTCTCCAATAGATTGGCGGTGACTGAGTACCATGCGTCTGCATTTAATGGGGTTCTCGATTCTTCTGCACGTGTATGAATGCCACTGAATGAAGGTGCTAGCAGTTTCCACTACCGCAAAATACAATTTAGTGGCATATCGTTGAGTACCGATATACGCGATAATTGCTGCATCTTACGCAACGGCACGATTTGTACCATTCCTGCTATCTTCAAGCAGAGTCATACATTCCGATTAGGAATTAACAAGTTTCATGAGGTGAACAATTTTTTTGGCGTCGGTTTACAATCCTCAAATGTTAAGGTATATAAATGCGGCATGTTATGTCCCGAAGTAACATATATTAATCACAACAATATTTCTTGGAAGTGTTGCAGGATGCTATTTTTGCCAGTGCGGACAAGCCATTGGACGGCGACAACAACGGGCCACACGCGGAGGCTGCAAGCTACAACGTTGCAGGTATTATTCATATTGAAGATAACATGGTATGGTGTTTTTCCTCTGTATATTGTTACAGTACTCTTATTTTTTGTCACTGTACCTTTACCTTCTTAGAAATATAATTCTTTAGCACAAGTTTGCTACGTATTGTATACCGTAACGTGTACTTACTTTTTGCTTACAGTAACTTGGGATAGATGCAACGCGAGCGGCAGAGGCTCGCTCACAGTATCACCGCTACAAAACGACAGGTACGAACTGCTTCCCATTTGTCTGCACAGTTACCCTCAACGTCACAGTGGATTCGTGTTAGCCATGCGCGGAATTGTTCGAGCGCGGAAGAAGACCAAAAGAGGCTGGACGTGGAGATAAATTACGCGCAGGGAAACTACGTGCACCCTCTTGGCAGCGCAATTTGGCAGGACATAAAAACACATACGGAGAAGGAGCGGAAGAAGAGGAGGTAGAACAAAGGAAGAACGAGAAATATTTTTTTGTTAATAACATTTTCTTCCTTATGTCTTCATTGGAGTCAGAAGAGTGCAATACAACATACGACAATAAAAATTGTAGCTGAACTTTTCCTCTAGCAACGCCGAAATCAGGAGTTTTCTTATTTCGGACTTGGAAAATATCACGTAAAAAACGCGAAAAATTCATTTATAATGTTAGCAGCGATACAGAATTAAAAGTTATACCTGTTTAATTGAAGTTAATTTTTGGGGTTATGCCAACTGCCGTGTTGGCTCTTGGCACGGCTGGACCAAGATCAGATCAGTCCATTGCGCCTCTAGTAACGCCATAGGTACACTTCTTTTTCTGATGTTGATACCCGTGCACGAATGTTCGAAATGATGTGTTAGCACAGTCATAGTCAACCTGGTCCCTACCGCCCACTAGCGGGCGTTCCGGCTTTCATGGTGGACATATTCGAAACTAAAGTCAGTACGTGGTTAGATTTCTGAGAGCAAGCACGTAATTATAGCTTCAAACAAAATATTGTGAAATATCGTCAGCCCACGTCTCAAAAAAAGAAATACGCACACGGTTATTCGCCAGAGTATCTGAAGATGGGTTTCATAGAATCTGTTGCAAATAAACAACATCCAATGTGTTTATTGTGCCTATGAAACATTATCCAATGGGGCAATGAAGACAAGTCGATTGCGAGAACATCTTTCTACACAGCATCCAAATGACAAGGACAAGTCCATTGAATATTTTCAGGAAATATATAAAAATTTTCAAAATCGTTGAACTATCGTTGCACCATTTAAGAAACAACATACAACGAAGATGGATTCATTGCCACTTATCGCATTATACAATTAATTGCAAAAAGTGGTAAAAGCTACAATACTGGAGAAACTGTAATAATACCCTCTACAAAAGAATTTATCCCAACAGTAATGCATCAGGATATACTTCAAATATTAAAAACGTTGCCCCTAAGCGATAGCACAGTAAAACGACGAATTGATGAAATGGAAGTTGATGTTGAAAACAAACTTGTAAGTATTCTCCAAAACTCTTCATTTTCCATGCAATTGCACGAATCTGCCATTGCAGATAATGATGCTTTATTGATGGCATATATACGCTATTTTGATGAAAACAATATATTACGAGAAGAAATGCTATTCGCAATAAATCTCATCACAGATACAAAAGGATTATATCTATATTTAATACTGTGAGAACATACTTCACAAAAAATAATATTCCATTGAATAATATTTTTGCATGCGCTACTGATGGAGCACCATCAATGGTAGGTCGCTATCGTGGATTTGTTCCTTATTTGAAGCAGGAAGTAGCAAATGTTTTATGTATTCATTGTGTGGTGCACAGACAACATCTTGTAGCAAAACATCTAAGTGCAAGTCTCCATTCATCATTAAATATAATAATTCGAGCCGTAAACAAGATGAAATCCAATGCAAAGAATGATAGAATGTTTCGGCAGCTTTGCCAAGACAATAATGAAGATTTTATTAAGTTACTTTTGCAACACAGAAGTTCGGTGGCTGTCAAAGGGTACATCTTTGGCTAGATTTGTAGCATTATATGATAGTGTCATACAATTTTTTGAAAGTAATAATGAGACCAATCTGTGACAACAGTAAAAAACAGTAAAGAATGATGTCTTTTACTTGTCAGATATTTTCAAGAGATTTAACGATGTTAATTTGCAGCTTCGAAGAGCTAATAAAACTCTTATAGGTTGCGAAAGTATTGTGCTATTATTTATTGACAAACTTGAACTACTTCGTCATACTCTATTGAAGAGAGAATTTCATCAGTTTCCTCAATTATCATCTATAAAAGATGATGTAACTCCAGAGGATATTGACAGATTCAATAGCCACCTCAACGAACTTAAATTGGACATGGAAAAACGATTTGAAGATATTTTGAAATTGAAGGTATATGACTGGATGAAAAATCCTTTTACCGCAAATATTAAAGAGGCTGATACAACTTGCCAAGAAGAACTGTTAGAAATTAGATATGATGAAGAAAGTAAACATAAATTCGACAGTGGTGGATATGACAACCTATGGCAAAATAAAAAAATGCAGGTCTTATATCCAAATATGTGGAAAATGATATTCAGATTATTGATACCTTTCCCTACTTCATCTCTTGTGGAATAAGGATTCAGTGCTGTTAATCATATTATGACTAAAGAAAGAAAGAGCCTGAAAATTGCCGAAAGGGGTGACCTTCGTTTGTTCCCCACAAAAATTGAACCAGATATTCAATATTTAGTTTCCCAGCATCAGCCTCCGGGATCACACTAATAATTCAATTAACTAATGTAATTTCTATGTATGCAAAGTATAAATAAAAAGATAGATTTAACTATAGTAAGTTGTTTTATAAAAATTTATTCTGCCAAACTTAGCTAAAATCCGACGTAAAGTACCTGGTAAGTAGTTATTATTCTATGCTTTAACTTGCCGTAACTCTGCGTTATAAATTTTATAAAGTAAACTTACTTCCCTATTCTATAAATTACCATTACTGTGGAACGGATGGGCGGTTAGAAAATTTTACTACTGACAGAGATACAAAAGTGGGCGGTAGGTATAAAAAGATTGACTACCCCTGTGTTAGCGGGACGGAATCAAATTCAAACTCGAAAATAAAAGATGCATTCAGTCGTTCGTCTGTTTTATTATCATTTCCCCGTAAGATGGTTCCATACCATTGTTACGTGTAGACGTGTTCGAGCGGGAACAACAATATGAGTTTGCGTAGCAGACAGGATTGGTAATAAAATTTGGAATTATTATACCAAATTATTGAAAGGCTTTGGGGTTCGCAATTGTCTAGTCCCATAGGGGTCCTTGGTATTGCAGTCGTTACTTATGTTTAGAGGAGGTATGGAGATAACGTGTTGGAAATAAAGGTTGAAAAGAGTTGGAATGAAGTATAGGTGGATATATTCTCAATATGACATATATTCTGAACAAGCAGTTTGGAAAATAGAAATGATAATGAATCACAAAATGTTCCAAGAGAAATATGCAGATACAGAAATAAAATATTTAACATAAGAATTGGCTTTTACAATATAGGAAATATGAATGTCAAATCAGCAACGATAAATTAGGGAAATCCCACAATGACTACACATTAATTATCGTTACTTGTTAAAAGCAACATTGCACAGTGAAATAAAATCGAACTCACCAAATTATAATTTGACAATCAGATTATTTGTTTGCGAATTTACTGTATGTAAAAACCTTCGTTATATATAAGTCTAATATTAATGAAAGTTTCCATGCAAGTAAAGTATAATAGGCTGCATATGACACATTCATTTTGTCGGCCAAAAATGTTCTTCAGGGGATAAAATCAAGTCCGAAAAATTCAACAATTCTTTATTTTCTTAATAGAATTTTTTGGGGAGTTTCTCATTAGGGCAGAAGTCCCTCTTGCTGAACGACGAATTTTATATCCTTTTTTTAATGATTTGGTAGAATTCTGGTTGCAATTGTGCTATTTAAGTCAGTGTGGTTTCATTAGATATCTAATTACTTTTCGAGCACGTGAGTTTTAAAGTATTATTTATCTTACGTAGCTTTATAAAACTTAAAGCTTATTTTTAATCATCTATAACCCGAGTTTTATTTAATTGGGAGGACGCCGTTTCTTTACTTATTGTCTGCAAATTACGAAATAATAATTGTTACTAGTGAATCACTTGCATGTGGCTTAATCATGTACCAGAACAATATAACTGTATTATATCTACAAAGTAAAATACCTGGAAAGAAAGTTGCTAAATTGGTGTATGGCTTGGAAGTCTCATGGTGTTATATAGTATTCATCGAAGCGTTTCTTTTATCCTTTACTCGAGTACATGGAAAGAATTGTTAGAAAACACGTAAATATATAGATTCTGCTGCGAAGCGATCTTTTTATCTTTTCGAAGAAAAAACAAGGATAGTATACCTATTAAACTTTGGGCAAATGTTGTAATTGTTTGGAACAAATTGACTCCAATAATGAACATTTTTCATTCCTTCTGTGACGTTATCTGCTAGTTATTCTTATGAAAAAGTCCCAAAGTGATCATAAGAAGCGAATTTCGTTGTATGTGCTAATAGCATTGCGAACAAAATTGACTCTTCTTCCAGGGTTAGTTGGAAATTTTAGAAATTATGATCTTGAAGGCTCTAAGTGAATATGATGTAGGGTAGCTTGGTACTATTGTAATGCATGTACCTATTGTAATACATGTGATTTCTGTTATTTTATGTAACTATTCTACTTTATGTCACATTTTGATGTTATAACTATTTATGAAGCACGTTTTCACACTTCGCTGTATATTTCGCTTACCATGTACTCTACCCTACGTACGATTTATTGGAGCAGATTTCGTGCAATGTATTAAATTAAACTAAAACCGAGAAAACAGCATTGCAAGAATTCGTCAACACTATGAAAAATAGAATATCTGATGTTATTGAAAACAAGTGCACAGCCACCTTTTAATTAAAATTAAGTTTGCAATAATATTTATTTTATTATAAAATAAAATATTAATTTTATTTTATAAAGTTGGACGATATGGCTATTGGCGAACCACCCATTATGATATACATATATATATATATATATATATTTGAAGAACTTGCGTTTTCGTTGGCTTTCCACGATCGCGAAATTCCCGTGTTATGTTGGAGTATACGTGAAAGGGTAATCTCGAGGTTAAACGAGTCCGCCACGTGCCAAATGACAAAGATAATAATAGCGACTTTGACCATAATTTTTTACTACCGGTTTACATGGAGACAAACAGTAAACGGAAAACACTGTTTCCCCTTAAATTCGAGAAAGATCGGTAGACCCGCGTCGGACGCGAGAGCATAGAGAGAGGGAAAGGTATCTTAGTTGAAAAGAGACACCATGGTGTAATAGACAGCGCCCCCATCCGGCTAGAAAATAATTATCGCACTCACGTAATTACAGCCGGCAGTGTGTGTTAGTAAGTTAGCCAGAGTTCCTCGAGAGAATCGGTCACAGCCAGAGTCCTTGTTTCTGTGCTGCCGAAGTCAGCTTTTGGAAAGTTCTTCGTGGATGCTACCAGAGAATATCTCACCAACTCCCGAAGCCCAGGTAGCTGATAGATTTCCAGAGCAAAGCTTAATTCTTAGCTTTCGAAACCTCTCTTAAGGCTGTTAGTAAGAGTGTAAAAGACGTGCGCTGAGAAAGAGGCGATACGTAGCGAAACGGCTTTCCGTCGCACGATCGTCGCCTCATAGACACGCTACAAACAAATTCTAAAACCTAATTCGAGCGAATAGCAATTGGATCGGTGGGCTTATCCCGATTCTTTTGTCGATTGTTCCTCGATTTAGAAGCAATCGGAGAGCAGCCCCCGTGGCAGGTATCAAGGTTGTCGGTGCACTCGCCGTTAAAACGCCCGATACGATTTCACGTGCAGGGGCGGTGATACTGCATACTCCTGCTTTAGGTCCAACGATCGCTTTAGGCACGTATGGTATTGAGTGACAGGTCACAACCTTCTATCTCTCGGGCAGCGGTACCTTGTGTCGTATATCGACGGTGTTCGGTTCCCAAGACCGAACGATAAACGCCAGAACCCCGGTCAATCGCACAGCGGGGGCTGTCGACGACCATCGCCAACGCTGTTTATAGCGCGGACGTGCACAGATGGTTATTTTTGAGGTCAAGGATTTTTAGTTACAATTCGCATGTCTGTAGAGTCATAATATTTCCTGGCGAGAGAAAGCGATGTACAACTCAGGCCCGATGGGTACTAGAGGGTCGCTTCTTTCGCCTCTCAATAACCGTAGCCGCACCATAAACCAGGAAATTCCGAAGGGTAGTCCGACATGTGTTTGCAACGGTAAAGATACCGAACGGTCAACTACCTGGAGGAATGTCCGCAGCACTGTCGAATGTCGTCACCCCCACATGCACCGCGACACCCGTCTCCAAGAGAGCGCCCTAAGGGCGCAAAGAGGTGTGTCGGGGCTCCGATTAGGCTCGCTGATTGGTAACTGTCAAAAATGCGAAGAAACCAATCAGCGAGGAAATAGAAAACTCGGAGTCTTCGCGATCGTCGTCATCGGTCGCGAGGAGGCAGTCGTACACTAGTCGTCCTACAGTCCCCATGAAACGAGCACTAATACAACGCGCAAACCCCGAACCCTGTCAGCGACAAAAACGCGAACAAACCTAAGTGTAGTCACGCGGCACGAGTTAGCTTCGGAGTTCTGAACAAAATACGTGTGAAAATCAAGGCGTCAACTAGGGTCACGGGACTAATTTCCATCTAACCCAGCATCCCTCGTTACCGTCGCGATCGAGCGTAGCGGGCCCTACAACCCCGCGAAATTTTCCCAAGGAAATTGCGGTGACAGGACGTTACAGATGGTAATAGCGCACCCAAAAGGTTACTGCAATTCCAGTACCTTTTCACGACGTCATAGCGAACGTCGTGTGAGAGAAGAAGCGGTGAGACTCCGACTTTCAACCATCTCCCTGGACTAGTATTCTAGTGACCGCTGGTTCTCCTTCATACGGCACCTCCCTTTTGGAGCCTTACAACCTCCATTAGCGAGAAGCCGGTTTGAGGCAATCGACTGTTGCATCTGATACAGGATATAAAATTAAATCTGTACGATTGCACACGACGGTTCCTTGCGTTGCGCAGGAAACGTCGCATAATACAGTCCACTCCCCTCTACTGTGTCTTATAGCACGAATAAGTGCCCTCACTACCTGTCACGCATATCGTGATCAGGGAAAAAGAGGAAAGACGCACGGATAGAGCAATAACCTGACAATAACGTAAGGAATTCGGTGTTTACACCGATTCTTTCTGTTACAGGCCTACGAGCGCAGCAGTTTTAAGAATTATAGATCTTATTAAATAAACGGCCGTCCGAAAACCGACCGCCAAAATAAAACAAGCGTTCGTTCATTGAACCTCAGTTCCTTTCCCTCAAATCCGAGCCCTGTTTAGTAGAATCGAAAAATAAAGTGCGATTCACTTAAACTATATATACTACTGCCCTCTCCAATTATAATACTGTCCTCTAATACGGTTTTATAATTAAAGGCATAATTGTTCCTTTCAATGGATAATTATGCTAACCTCTTTAGCCTTTTACGCGAGATCACTTAACCTATTTGGCTTTGTACCAATAATTTTGTCTATCTCAAGTCGCAATTAACTTATCCATACCTCTATCAATTTTTAAATTCATCGATATTGTTCAAAGATGGTTTTATCTTGTTTCACACTTGTATTTTCTCGAAATATCTAGAAATATTTGAAATATAATGCATTGCAACACCCAAACTCTTCCGAGAGTCCACAAAATATGTATGTATGTATATACCACATTTTTAAAGATTAGTATCCTTCTATATTACGTCTACTTATAATTATATTTATGTATTGCTTATACATAGTTAATAAACAATACTGGATATTAGTATAATTTTATACAATAAAATGACGTTAATTATAATGCTGAGTACAAAATTCTACTATTGAAAATAGGACTCCCGATCCGCACATGAGCGGTGTTGCCACGTTGTTCAGCACGACTAGTACTATAGTCGGCTGTGACCAGGGCGATAGTGCCAAAAACTAAATTACAAATTTTATTCTCTGCAACAAATTTCACCCCTTCTCTGCAGAATAGTGATAGATTATAGAAAGCTAAAGGAGAAAACGATACACGATTCATATCCGACCGCTACCATTGACGAAATACTAGACTAACTTGGTAATGCCAAATACAGTGAATCCGTATTTAGAGTCCATCTGGAACACCACGTTGGTAGGCCCAGGCTTGTCCCTCCCAATGGGGGAGAGGCTGGGCGCCGCGGCGTGCGAAGCGACTAGTTTCGGCTTTCTTTTAAGATTCGTATCGGCGAGACGACGTTAATGGAACAACAAAACTTCACTATCTTTTGTTTATTGTAAGTAATAATTTCACTAACGTATTGGTGGGCCCTTTCCGATTAAAACTACATCGAACATGATATAATTTGGATTACTCTTATGCTACATATGTATAATGAAAGAAATGTTAACGTTCATTAAACAAATGAAATCCAACTTATACCAAGTTTGGTCTCATATTAATCGGCAAACGTAACAAATATGTTAGTAAAATTTTTATTTAGAAAAACCTAAAAATAAACAAGTTTTGTCGTAGCATTAGTGCTGCCTCCCTGATATGCAACATTGTAATCTGGTCCGACCACCTCGACACTAACTGTAAGTTCCTCTTTCTCTTTCACTCGCCATTCGGTTTTGCGATCTTCATTGACGGCGATTTACAAAAAGTAGTGTATCTCCTCCATAAGAGGACGAAAGCGTTCGACTATACGAATACGTTCGAATGCCTTTTGGTTTAAAAAACGCCCTGCCAACATTCCAAAGAATGATGATGCTTGGTCTTCAAGCAATTTCGGTTATCGTAGGACGATTACGATAAATGCGCACATTCAGTCCCGTGCGATGTGCTATTATAGTGGGAAGTTTGTACCAGCAATTGTCTGGACAACCAGACATTTTCCCCATTATCTACACGGTAGAAAGTTTACGACAGTCACGGACCACTTTCTATTAGTCTGGCATATGTACATTAAAGATTCGATTTCCCGACTAATGCGCTGGCGACTAAAACTTTTACAATATGACTACGAAATGTTTCTATTTAAGTGATGACTTTTCAAGGGACAATGGACTATGTCGTACACTTCCAATCATTTAGTAATTAATTCATTATATTCAACATATAAAAAAGTGTTCTCGAATAAAAGAGAGGTTGAACAATATTATGCCCCAGACTGGAACGATTGTTAGGTTCAATACATGATAAAATAGTTAAATAAAGTTACGCGATAAGATTAATGTGACGGTAATTGGTACATCTACCCAGGTGTCACCAGATCAACAAAAATTCTTGAAACAGTATCCTACCCGAAGCAATGTTAAACTACAATTGCATCGTCAACAGAACCACAGGGTACACCACCTTCGACCTTCAGCTTGGATACCAACCAAACAGTATCTTTGACGAACACAACGAACGTTTGACTTTACACGAACAAGTAGAAAACATACGATTAAAATACGAAAAAACAATAATAGAGACCCGTGAACTACGAGCCCAGCAACCATCTACATCCTATGAACGTCTTGAACCCATTTCCGAAAGCAACCAAGTCCTCTTACGAAACTATGACTCCAATGTTTTAGATGCAAAATGGCGTGGACCTGTCATGGTATTAGATATAATAAATAATCATTCGGTTCAGATAAATGAAAGTGCAAAATCAATGACTCAACATAGAATTACTGTAATTATTTAAACAGTGGAACGATAATCTTTTAGATGAGGATTATTAAATAACACTGGCGTTTGTTAAACAAAACCAATACAGCTCTATTCGAAAAAAACCCGTGATCAAATAGACCGGATTAACAACCAGATTAATAAGGTCAGAAGTTTGTCGAGGGTTAATTAGGTGAACATCCTGTCACGTCCGTAACGAATCTCCTTGACCACCTCCCGTTCTCGAGGTAAAACAGCAAATCGAACAGTAGATGAAAATAACCAGACGTCGCGGCCCGGCGTACACGAGCAGTTCATCAGGGGCCACTCAGGTCCAGTGCCCTAAACTGGCGGGGGGACTAGTACACGCCACTTAAAGAGGCATAAATCTTAGAAACCTTGGCCTTCGAGGATTTTGTTCCTCGAAGTGTCGCGTCTGGTTTCTGTCTTTTGGGTTCGCCCACGATGCACCGTGGGACTTACGTCCCACTGCCGGGAAACGATCTGGGGAGAGCCCGCCTTTTCTTCCATGTCGGCGACCTCGAGGATGGGTGTAGAAGCCCCCGAAAAAACGGTACTTTGGTTTTAGTATCTTCCGAGAGCGAAAGCCAGTCTTGAAACAACTGTGTAACCGGCGGCAACCAAAGTAAAGCTCCAAGAAAACTGAACAACTGACTCTTGAATCTACCGACCCTAACGAGCTCCCTGTCCCCCAGTAAATTCCTTAAATGACATTAACTTAAAAATGATGGATAACAATCGGCCAGACAGAATACGTACTGTCACTATTCCTATAACTGCCACTTGAATTCGTTTACTGAATAGCAAAGTAATGTAAGAAGAATCGTAAGTAAACAAATTTTCATATTGAATTTGGACTTCGGCTTACGTAACAAAATATAGACGTTGTGTTATACTTAATATTTATAAATAAATTTTAGGAGGTCGTTAAAAGACGTTGCATTTTCCCGAAATTATTTATCTGTCGCGAAACACGTGTTCGGCTGGTGTACGTGCCGAAAACAATTTTGGCTCGTCGATAGGTCGAATTATGACCGTGACGGTGACTTTGATTGTTTTCGGTCTTGTTGTGAGTCATCATCCGTCTACACGCGGAGTCGGTCGAGCTTCCTCCGATTTGAAAACACTGTTCGAGAACGCGTTGGACGCGAGAGCATTAGAGAGAGGGAAGAACAGTTAGACAAATCAGGATAGTAGATCACCGCTATTTAAGCGCCGCGGGCAGTTGAGCGAATTCTCTCGCTTTGTAGTAGCACAGAGTAGCTCGCTGTGCGCGTATCGTTGAATTCGACTACTCCCCTTCGGTGAGAATAGAGTGGCAACGCTTGAGCTCCCGAAGTGTCGAATTCCAAATCCTTACCTTTCCCAGCGATCTGCTCTTCCATCGGCTTAATCACAGTACGAAGTTACCGTACGAGATCGCCGACAGCAGTACGCATTTTGCGGTAGTCGTCTCTACGATAACTGCAATTAATCTCAGCGGATTCATTAATTCGCTTCGAGACCTAGTCGAATTGCCATTCGACATCGGGGCACCGGAGATCACTCGCTGTGGGTTACCGATTGACTGTGCACTCCTCACACCACGCCAACGTGAGAAAGTTTCTTTATTAGACAACGGACTCCGTTGGAAGTGTGCTGTGACCACGTCTCGTTTGAAGAACGTTGAGTTACACGCCCGCGCAAAGTTCTTCGGCCTCCACGTGTAGGTAGTGCCCAAGAGATCGGGAGTTTACAAGGGATATTGGAACACGTTTAGTGCTTCGTGCCACACTTCTGATTCTCTTCACTTCGCATTTCGCGTCGTGTGAAGAACGGACAGTTGAGATAGGCTGCCGTCATTGGCCCTCCGGGACTAGTTATTCCTAGTAGCCGTGATTCTCCCTGCTCACGTAGTCAACCTTTTGGAGGTTTACGACCTCCACTTGCGGTGACCCGTTCGAGGCAACCGACTGCTTAAGCATTAGAAGCCAGGAGTAAGTTACTCTCCGATCGGCTCCGTTCTCGTTTGAAGAACGTCGATAATATAGTCCACGCCTCTACCTGCATCTGCAGAGAGATTCTGTTCCGCGCCAAGCACGATCTGAGTTGCACGGCGTGTGCGAACAGAACTCACGTTAGAACGCTTACGGTTACGTAGTTTTTTTTATAACTGCACCGTCGTTCTGTTGTTTCAGGCCACCGAAACGACCCCGTGACCGGAGGCCAAGACCCCCACAATAGCGGAGAGATTCTTTGTTTTATTTTTCTTTTTTCTCAAAAATATATTTGAGTTTTTTTTGTTTTTTTTTATTTTTATAAATAAAAGGCCGACGAGAAACCGTCGGCCAACAAATAAAAACTCTCTCAAGATTATTTAATCCCTCTCCCTCAATATCCGAACCTACGTTAACGAGCAGTGGAGTTCTCTAACACACTGCCCTATTTAACAGTAATTGTGCTATTTAAGTCAGTGTCGCTTTTTTAGATTTCTAATTACTTTTCGAGCACGTAAATTTTGAAGTATTACTTATCTTACGTAGCTTTATGAAACTTAGCTTACTTTTAATCCCCTATAACTCAAGTTTTATTTAATTGGGAGGACACCGTTTCTTTACATATTATCTGCAAATTACGAAAAAATAATTGATACAAGTGCATCATTTGCTAGTTGTTTAATAATATACCAGCACAATATAACTGTATGACATCTACAAAGAAAAATTCCTTGAAAAAGAAAGTAGCTTTGTTGATGTATAGCTTGGAGGTCCCATGGTGTTATATAGCGTGCATCGAAGTGTTCCTTTTATCCTTTACACGAGTGCATGGACAGAAACATTAGAAAATATGCGAATACATAAATTCTGCTGCGAAGCAATCTTTTTACCTTTTCAAAGCAAAAACAAAGATGATATGCCTATTAAATTTTGGACGAATGATGTAATTGTTTGTAACAAATTGAATCCAGTAATGAAAAATTGACATTCCTTGTGTAATGTTATCAGCCAGTTATTCTTATCAAAAAGTCCCAAAGTGATCATAATGGGCGAATTCCATTGTATTTGTTAATAGCATTTCGAACCAAATTGACTCCTATAGGTTGCACTTATTGTATTACATGTGGTTTCTGTTATTATATGGAACTATTTTACTTTATATCACATTTTGGTATTACAATTATTTATGAAGTACGTTTTCACATTTCGCTTTAAATTTCTCTTACCGTGTATTATAGGGAGCTCAGGAGTTGGAACTCCACCAAGAAGCTAAAAGACGCAAAGGGCAAGGGCACTCGATCGTTCGCTCCACCTAGCTCTATCCCCTTGACAGAATTCTTCGTCACTATTGGCGAATTTGGTTACGTCTTCTGCCCATCACACAACAAAGAAGGCGAACGTAACAAAGTGCGACAGAATGAGATAGAGCAACAGTGATATAGGCGTAGGATATCTAATTCATAGCTTCAGGAGCGTTTAAACATCTAGGGCCTTTGAATTAGACATCCTACGCCAATGTCACTGTTGCTCTATCTCACTGTGTCGCATTTTGTTTCGTTCGCCTTCTTTGTTGCGCGATGGGCAGAAGACGTAGTCAAATTCGCCAATAGTGACGAAGAATCCTTTCAAGGGAATATGGCTAGGTGGAGCGAGCGACCGATTCCTCTTGACTCTTTCGTCTTTTAGCTTGTGGGTAGAGTTCCAACTCCTGAGCTCCCAATAATACTGTACCCTCCGTACGGTGTATTGACGTAGATTTTGTGCAATGAAGTTGTAGCGTCTTGCAGCGCAATGAATTTTGACTGGCAACCGATGAGCGATCTACGCGTCGCCAGGGAGTAGGTCGCCCGCGATTTGCCCGCAAGTCGCCTGATCACAGTCAGGCGATGTATACCCAAATTATTTATCCGTTGTTAAGGAGCGATTCTCGCGCGATACGCGTAACTGTGGTCAGGCGATGTGTATGATAGGATTTGAGGATCGATTATATATTTGAGAAATAAAAGTCTCGGATTAAACTCAACGAAAAGATTTAATGAAAGCACATGAGCACAGTGCAGAAAACGGATACAGGAAGATGAAGTTCCGGAAGTGTGACAAAATAAACAAAGGAACATAAAACTGGGTTATGAATACAAGTACGGAGATTCAAAGCCGAGAAACAAGTGACATGTTAAAATTAAATTCAGAAAATTACACTTTTTCCAGCAGTGTGAACAGCCACCGCGTCGCCACAAAACGAGCTACCCATAAATAGGGGTGGTAAACCCGAGATGTGCCCTCTTGCAAAAGTTGGAGAAAGCGATTCAGTAGGCGTCAACCGGCGAACGACCAATAAACGTTACAAACATACCAAGTTGTGTTCATTAAGACGTCTACCTTCCCCCACAATACCATATTAAAACGGGTACTGCAGCAATAACTTCCCCTTGTTAGTGCGCATTTGTGTTCCGTAGACGTTCAGACTGGTGAATTCAATGATATTTTTTGAGGAATTGACAAACAGTTCTTTAATATTAATATGGATTATGTTCTACACACATTTTTATTATATAAATATTATAACAATGAGTCTATGGTAATTAAGCGCGAAGCAGATTGCAGAGGCTAATCAAATTTACAACTACCTTTACAAATTTGTCCAATTCGGAATGTGTTCAGCTGAATAGGCTGTTAGAACTGGCAAAGTACGTTTATGGTTCGTACATGATTTTGCTGATATTGAGGAACTTATACAGCTGTACCGTAGTGAAATTACTTTATTTGTTTAGAGTCACGCAGTCAAATTCTGCAAAATGTTTTACAAGAGAAGCTCCCAATTATACGGACTTGGCTAAAATTCGGAGTTTCCTTATGGTTCCTAATAATGGTCGACCTGCCATAAACATATAAAGCATCGACCCCTAATATTGTCACCAAATGCCATACCGTGAATTGGGTTTTTTCCTAACATGGGTAACGCGTCCACCTCTCCAATCCTCTGAGGGCGGTCAACTATTTGTGGGCGTTGATAATTTCTACTGTTAACAACTTTTCGATTGATTAACGCCTACCAGGGCTGAAGAAAGTGCATCCTTCACCCTCAATGAAGAGGAACGGGGGTGAGTGCCACAGACCACTTCGCAACATAATAACGAATTGACAAGCTAGTCCAAATTCATCTAGGAAACATCGCGACGTAACATAGTGCAGTGTGGAATACTTCTAACGATTTTTTCCAAAGACACTTTTACATTCTAGCTAAATAGATTTCACCGTTTTATGTGTTTAAGTATTGTTTTGCATAGTTTATAGGTTTAGTTTAATTTGCGTTTTATATTCAGTGTTACGTTATATATAGTGTACATATACTTAGTATTTAGTGTATATGTTAGTGTGTATCTCAGTTAATTAGTGTTTTAAATTTATATTTCTCTTCATTTGGCTTATATTTGGTAAGTACAACAATTGTCTATACTCAGAACAGTGAAATACGAGAATTATAATCACGGCGAAAGTTATCAGTCGGCTGTTATTACTACAGTCATTCGATCTCAAAACACTCTATATAAACGTAGATAATAATAATTCACCTATTGTAATCAAACTTTGGGTATCACCATCAGATGTAATAATTACACGTGGAGACAAACGATATGAATTCTTAACAACTTCGTACTAAATGGAACTTTTCTTTAAATTTTTTAACCGAAGCATACCATTTATCTGTTATACGAGTACATGGCAAAAAGAACTGAAAAATACGCAAATACAATGGAAGCGAAGCTAAAGAGACAAACATATGACAAATTGTATGTTCTTAACGATGATAATGTACCGATTAAACTATGTAGAAATGTGATAATTAGACTGGAAATATTGGATTTTAGTCTTTCGCGGACAATAGTATTACTAGGTAGACTCGTTCCGTTGGAACTTGGTCGTTTGGCATCCGGATGGTTGCCGCATCTTTGTTCAGCGTTGCGCCGACGCGTCGTTTGTAGGGTGAATAGAGTGGTGGAAGATTGGCACCTTGTTTGACCTGTTGCCGCGTAAAAAAAGTCGGTCGGAAAACCCATTGACGATATTGTGCGCATGTTTTAGTACTCATATAATAGTCTACCTTGTTCACCGTCCAGCATTGTGTACTAGAGGGGATTTTGACTTAGCGCGTCAGCATGCTTTGTACCACTCCCTGAGTTATGGGATAGTGTAATAAAAATCTTGTAACTCGTGGTCAAATATCCTTTTCCTTCATAGCCATAGCGAATGCTTTACATTTAGAGAGCACTTTAAATTAATTTCCATTAAGTATACTGTAAATTTCTTTGCCGCATTTCCTACCTCTAACACTTCAAATTAATAATTTGAATATTTTCCCTTAGTTGGAATAATTTTATCCCTGGCATAATATATAGGGTGGAACTTCCGGTTCCGCCTGTCCTTTTGCAACACACGTGCCTTATAGTCCATAGACTATAGACGGAGCACCCATATCCAATCTCATTTCGGCATTGTGATTGTAGAAATGTAAAGTCGGTCCTCTGCCCAAAGCTAACTTTAAATTCTCGAATGCTTCGTTCTGTTCATTACCGAACCAAAATCTCGCATTATTTTTCAAGATATCGCTTAATATAAAGTGTAATGTTTCATAAAAGAAGCTGATAAATCTCCAATTGAAGGTATACAAATATTGTCAATGATATTATCAATAAAATTGATCACGTGCGGTTTCCAAAATATCGAAATGGATTCACAACATTATTGTCAAATTATTTGAGTAATACTGCTGTTAATAATATTGATCGTGTGGGGGAGCATTCACATTTAAAACCAATACACATTAGGGTAGGTGTACCAATTAGTCAAAGTTAAGAGATGGCACCGCCTGCTGTCAGGGCATTCAGTGCCGTGTATGACTGGTAGCTACAGGGGTCAAAGCCTCAGTAGTAGGAGTAGTATAACATATATTCGCTTCTATAGCACAGCGGTTAGATATTTCGCTATATTTTAGATTTTAAAGGATTCGTTAACTTATATACTTTCTAAGGCTATTATATATTAACAAGAGTTTATGGCGATCTATCAGAAATATTATAACCCTTCGGACCAAATGAACCGCCTATACATTAAATATATGTTCATATAATGTAAATACTAATTGGACATACGACAATTTGATTGCCAAAGCATACAATGTGAGAGTTTTTAGTATATAAATTACAATGGTATCTATTCCCAGTCAACACCGTACGGCACTGAATGTCGCTCGAACTCTTCAGCCCCTTCACTGTTTCTTTGAGGTATCGTACCGTCTCCCCACACACGTGTAGTCTTCCGCCCGACTAATTTTACGACCACGCGTTAAATCTGCGACGGCTACCTTACAACATCCGTAGCAAATCTAATCGTGTTACAAGGAACGCGTAAAAGCACAACACCATTGTAGTATTTACTATTTAAAAAAAGAAACGAAAATTATTTCACATTTATTATGTTTCACATATATTAGTAGTCCTCTATCTAATTTTACTTCTACGTATTACCTTATTATAATATTGAAATAAAATATGTACCAGCGTCTTACTATTATATTTAGCGCGTAACTGCACAACTCTACATTTAGTATGTAAAGTTCAAAACTAATTACTGTATTCACACAATTCATAGAATTCTAGTACACCTAAAAACTTGGAATTATAAATTTAAGTAAGCGTATTCTATAATTGAAGATTATCATCTTCAGTTTCGCTAAGGGGGGAGATGTTGAATGACCAATGTTCTATTTATACTGATATAATGGAAGAAACTATTTGAACCACAAGAAATGATGATGCACACGGGTATAATGTATACCCGCGGTCACTGTACTGTTGGGTGCCTGGGTGAATATTGCGCACGGATTTTGTAGCGGAAAACTCTATTAAATAAGTGTCGCCGATCCACGGATCACCCAGCCAACAAGTCGGCGCGAACGGAATTGAATTTTCGAAGGATTGCGTATATGCCCTGGAGCTTTTGACCACCGAATGCTCTGGACGGCCGTAGTTTGTGTCTTAAGGCGGTAGTCCCCAATGGCGGCCGGGCATGTCAGAGAGTTGACTTTACCGACAAAATGAGCCAAAAATATGGGTTTGCGGGGTTCGACTTTTCGTCCTCATATAAGAGAATTTTGGGTCGAAATACGGCTCATTCGAAAGAGGAAGCTTGAATGCAGTGCGCTCTGGTCGTCATTTGATCCGATTATGTTGATGCTCAATAATATGAGCGTGGAAATGTGGAGCAAATATTTACAGCTTGACAGCCGCCGAATCCAAGCAATTTTCGTGTACAAAGAGAATGTTCTCAATGAAATGAGGACCAGAGCGCACTGCGTTGAAGCCTCCCCTTTCAAATGAGCTACCGTTCGACGCAAAATCTTCTTATATAAGAACGAAAAGTCGAACCCCGCAAAAGCATGCTTTCCCGTGTGATTTCGCCATATTGATGATGATACAGAGCAAAAACGTGTAAACTTTAGTTCGGCTGTTCTCCGCGAGGAGGCACCTAATCGGAAAGACCCAATGAGAGTTGGCGCGAGTGTAGCAGCAGCTCGCTGTACTACTACACATTGAAGCCTGTCTATACGTGTGTCGTCACGCTTTTCGCCGCTGCAATAGCTCGCACCTCGTTTTGTTTTGAGCACGGCAAGCGGCACCGCGATATGTTTATGCACAGAAAAACGAAACGAACGGCGCTGTCTTGTAGACGCAACGCGTCCTCCGCACACTTATAGACAGAGTACAATGTAGTTGTACAATCATTTTTTTACATTTTGAAATGTGATATATGATAATATATGTTGACGAATGTTTTCGAATTTTTTTTGCTGCAAAACTTAGGTGTAAAAAATGAAAAGTCTTATAAAAATTTGAAAAATGCATATTTCGTAGTAAAGTTGTAAGAGCACTACTTTTATACTTTTATCATAATAACACACTATTATCCCCAATTTTTTTTTGATTTTCTGAAAAAGTGCACCATGGTTCAAAAAATCAAAAACCAACTTTTTCAAGGTGTTTAATGCGAAAAAAGGACCGTTACTTCAAATTTTTATATGCCCGTTATGCAGTGAGTAGCGCACGTGATTTTTAATATTTCTACATTCGGAAGGAAAATACATAAACAGAAAAAGTTGCAGCTACACGAAGGAAGTTACCAAACTCAAAAATTCTGAAACTCGGTAAACAAATAGTGTAGGTCCCCAGTAACACAAAGCTATTTTTCGTTAATGTTAATTTTCACTTTTAGGGAGTGAAATCAACCCCCAAAGTTTTAGTTTTTTTTTATATTTTTGACTATAATATTGTAATAATAACGGATAGGACAAAACTTTAAAGGGGTATATGGTTCAGTTTTTTATGCTCTACAACCCCACTGCGATAAAAGGTATGCTCATAGTGCAATATGTTTTAAATACTCAAATTCTCCGTTTTTTATTGCATAACGGTAAATGATAGAAATGGTTATATTATATACCAAAATGTATTCATTTTGAAAGATCCAACGAAATATACAATAAAATCATTTTTTTGTTTACGTATTTGTTAAAAACAATTAATTGCCGTTATTCGTATATGCCTACGTTTTTGTTCGACTCATCACTGTGTTTGTGCTTTTCAGCATAAAGTAGGTGTGTTCTATCATATTTGAAGGTCTAGTATATATTTCATTTTAAAAGATTTACTTAAAAAAATTTATTGCTCGTGTATATGGAACTTTTTGCAACGCCTGTTCTCGGGTGATTATTCGGAACCATCACGATCAGGATCTCCCTCTCAAACGAGCAGAAAGCTCTTCACCCATACTGAACATGTATATGTATGTTCAGAAAATGTTTGCATTAACTAGCTAAAGAAATATGTAAGAAATAAAGCAATATTTAATATGTGGGAGAGGCTGATCGCAATAATCACTCGAGAATAGGCGTTTTTGCAATATATTTCATGTACACGTGTAATACAATTTTTTATATAAATTTTTAAGTATAGAATACATATTCGACCATGAAGTATAATAGAAAATACATATTTTGGCGTGAAAAATGCAAATAGAATGAAGAATCGACCAAAAACATATCAAGATGCGTATAACGGTAATTAATTGTTTTTAACAACGACACAAACAAACAAATTATTTTATTTTATATTTCGTTAAATCGCTCAAAATAGAAACTTTTTAGTATATAATAATCATTTCTATAATTTACCGTTATGCACAAATACAAATAATTTGTTTCTTTAAAACAAATTGGACGATAGGGATAACATTTATTGCTGCAGGGTTGTAGATTATAAGAAAACTGAATAATTTATTCTTTTGAAGTTTTGTCCTATCTCTTACCATTATAAAGTTATACTGAGAAAACTAAGAAATGCTAAAACTTTGGGGATTGATTTCACTCCCTAAAAATGAAAATTAACACGGACGAAAGATAGATTAGTATTACTGGGTCCTACAGTACTTACTTGTGCATCGAGTTTCAGAATTTTTAAGTTCGATGACTTTCCTTATCGTTTATCTGAAGCTATTTCACATTACTATATTTCGAAGTTAGAAAATTGATTTCAATGGTTACATTGGCAGAGTGACTATGGTGTCAAACTGTAAAACATGTACTAAATATTTTGGTCATAAGTTCGTGCCTTGCACAAGCGCAATTTTTTTCTCTTACATTTTTTTCAATCCTTAACTTACAATATGCAAATACGTAACAATAATTTAAAAACATGTGAAAGATATTTTAAAAATATGTTACTCTGAAGTATACACAGAAATAATTTAGGAGTATATTTTACACAATCGTTTCTGTAGCCACGAATTCTTCTACTTATGGGTATTACTTCGCATTTCCTAGATCAAATAAATATATGGAATGATGCAATGTACTTTTACTTCAAGTCAACTCCATTTATTACTGATAAGTACTATTGAATTAAAGTTTATTTATTTATTAGGTGTCGAAGAATCTAAATAATTCTTTAATTAACAAGGTAAATGAATAGTAAAACTGCAGACGGAAACAATATTATCATGTAGTCAAAAATTGAAAAAAAACTTAGAAAAAAAAATTTATCTTGTTTGGGGCGAGAACTTGCAACCAAACCATTTCGTGTGGACCTCACAGTCGAACCATAAACCGCTCTCGTGCAATCATTGCGATGAATTGTCACGGCGGCAACGCGGTAACACCGCCGTTGATTCATGGCAACGCTGCTGCCTTGAGACGATTTCTCCCCTTGCTCCGCGCAATAAACAGCAGCGAATTACTCTACGCTTTCGTGAAGGAAAACGATAGTGGCTCCGCCTCGTATTCGTCGGGTAGCCACATGCACAGACGAGGTACAGGATAGACCTATCATCTTATGGGACTTCGTGTCACCAACTCTGAAATACCGACCTCGAAAAAAATTCGAGTGTTTCATACGCCCTCTGCGTTTTAATGCGGTGAGTGTAAGAAATACATCTGGAAATGTCGCTGACGACGATAAAGTCAACAGACTCAAGTACATCGTTCTCTATCCGCGTCACGAAGAAATCTGTTTGACCACTATACACGGCGTCCGATTTAAATAAATCTATTTAAAAACTTTGTAAACCGCGAATAATTCCATAAACTGTTTCAGACAAATGTCGAATAGTTTCAAAGAGCACACAATTGAATAACAGTGATTTTTTCCAAGTAGATGCGAACAAAAATATATTGTGCAGATTATTTGCACACTCTGTGCGTATAAAACAAATATAACTATGATTTATCTTCTTACATTTTGTAATACTTCACGGTAATGTTATCAATGCATAGATAAAATTTTTCTAGTAAAAGATAAGCAAAAATCCGAGCTTACTTAATTAATTTTAATTTCTTTGCACGGCTGGAGTGTATTTTTATAATGTAGCCATCAACTTACAAAATTAATTACGTTACTGTAATGTTATAATTATATGCTCGGAACCATTATTGCAGAGGAAAGCTCAAACTTCTGATAAATTTCTAGAAGTTTGTAATAAAAAATATAAAACCAAGAAATTAAAATATAAAGAGTTTCAAATGTAATTCTTATATAACTCTTATTTATTATGCTTGTAAGGCCATTGTGTTAGAAACATAAAAATATCACCTGAAAATTTGTTTAAGACTCATCTACCAGAATATATTATCTAAGTTATGTTTCAATGCAAGGCTTGTTCTTCCACATCTAGGAAAAAGTAAGCAGAAATGTAATTAATCCTCGAAGTACTTACGCAGTTTTGAAAAACGCGGTTTTTTGTGATCTTTGTAGTCACCGCAACTGTGAAGAGCCACAAAAATTACAATATACTTTCTTGAAATATGAATAACATATGTACAGAATATATAATAAATTCACTACAAATTTTTATGCGTTTATAGGAACTTTAACTGTTTGAAAGAATGAAGAATACGCGTAACATGCAAAAATATATAAAATGTTCAAAGCGCAGTACATTTCATAATATTTAAAAGATGAAGGAAATTCTATTTAGGCTACACCTGGGTATATATTTATGTTAGGATTGCCTATTAGATTTTTATGAAATTGAAATATGTCGTAAAATTTCAACATTTTGAGGAACTTTTCCCGATTTGTGCCTATGATCGGCATTAAAGGATAAATCCTCGAGTTCTGGGAATTTTTGAATAACATTATTATTTTCGTAACATACATATGTTAGTAAATATATAAAATGCAACACATATTTAAGATTTCTAAACAACGGTATGCGGCTCCACAGTGAGGTAGGCGGTATATCCTATTAATCGGAAGCTTATGTATGACGAAGTAGTAGTGGTTCTAACTTAGAAGTTTAGAAATATTAGCAAAAATATATTAGTACAATTGCATTGTATTCTACCTATACGTACAATAGCAATGACAACACCACAAATAATGCAGTCGCATTGTGCCAGAAACGGAGTGCCGCTTGACGACGAGATGAAAAATAAGCAAACCAAATCCGTCGGTGAGCGAAGCGGCTAACGCGTCGGCTGTCTGTGTACGCATTGTGTACATATACATACATATATATATATATACATATTGAAACAGCATGCAATGTAGTTGTACCAATATGTTTTTGTTAATATCTTGGAACCTATGCAACAACCCTGTTACTACCATTGCAATTGGTATTTATTTAGAAAAGAGGGGTCTCACCGATTTCGATGATTTTTTAATATGTTGTAGAAATCAACATTTTAAACAACTTTTTCCTATAAATATAACCGTCGATCGGACTTATTTTCCGAAATTTTTTTCGAAGAATGATCGGTACAACTGCATTGAATTCTTTCTATAAGTACGCGTCCGTGGCAGCGTATCCGTAAACATTTGGTCGGTGATTGTCCACTGTTTCTTTAAATGCATCGAGGCAGCTCGCAACGGACGCGTAGAATGGGAGTGCTTCCGAACTCGATTCGGGTAGCCGACCGTCTCACGGCGGCTGGAATAATAATCCAGCCCGAACCTTACTCAAATCGAACTCTGCTATCTAGTAACTAATTTAATGAAGTTTAGGTTCGGGACGAAGAATTCATTCTGGCCGCCGTGAGGCGGCCGGCCACACATTCATTTTTGTTTTAATGATCTTTATTGATATTATACGAAGTTGTAAACATTTCAGTTATTATTTCGAAAAAATGTTGTACATTGTATAATATTCGTCGCTGGCCGCTATGCTGTTATGTATAGAAACGATAGACAGTTGCCAATCAAACGCTTACGCATACGCTCCCACGGACGCGTACTTATAGACAAAATTTGATGTAGTAGTACCAATCTCCTTTGTGACAAATTTCGGAAACGAAGGCCGAGCGGCGGTTATATGTATAGGAAAAAGTTGCTCAAAATGTTGATTTTTATAACATACTCGAAAATCATCGAAATCGGTTCAGAAAAGGGGGCTTTTCTAAATAATTACCTTGTAATTGTTCACGCATATCTTTCGATTAATATCATCCCCACCCCCTCCTCTTTGTTCAAATAACTAAACTTTTACCCAGTTTATAACTATGTATGTACATATGTAATATAAATTTGTAGTAGGAGTGAGAAGGGAAGTCTCAAAATTACGCGAGCCTTCATTAACGCGATACATAAATGTTCCGAACCCCCGCGTAATTCGGCGGGACAACTGTACATTGTATATTGTTTTGCTTAATGTCTGGTTCGGACCGTATGGATCATACATGATCCATGAGTGACATGGGTGCCCGATACATACACATACAATGTTTTCTCGCCAAGACTGCAGCTGGGCCTAAGTCCGCTGAGGACACGAAACTCAAACCTCGTCTGATTTCTGCCGTCGGAAAGAACAACGAGCGAAAGACAAAGTGAGAATGAGAAGCCGAGAATTCGAAGAAGTTTAAATGCCCGCTGTGCTAATGCAATGCAAACTTAAAAGTTTTTCATTTTTTTATCTTTCTTTAAAGTAATTTATTTATCATATTAATGCAATTTTTTTATTAAAATGAAACCAAACACCATATAATTTGTACCACTTTTACTTAACATTTATGGAATAAGTACGCTGTATTATAGTTTCTAACAAATTGCAGAAATGGATTGTTTCTAGCAAAATACATATTTTAATAACATTATGGCATTGAATATGATATACTTACGTAAAGTATACAATTTATAAGTTTTTTAAAGGCAGCTGATATGTGCAATACATAGACTACGCACTTCACTTCCTGTAGCTTTCTTTTGCTCTATACATTACATCTATTCCAGCGATTTACTTCTCTTCCATTTCCTACTTCTCTTAACTCCTGTATTAATACAATATTTTCACATTTTCGTAGGTAAATATAATCCGAACTATGTCGTCTTTGGTCTCATTTTAACGAGAAAAGTTTGGCGAATATGTTGAAAGAAAATTTATTAAGAAAGAAATAATAAAAAAAGTTTTTTAGTCTACATTGTTACGTATGGACCCTTCGTCGCACCGAAACGGGCAGCGTACAGCTCCGCGTAGGGCTCCGCCGCGCGATAAGCGATAATTACTTCTAAGAACGCGGCTGGTCAGAGATACCCCCACAGTCCGTTCTCCGAAATCCAACAGATGTTTGGGTATATAAAGGGCCAGAAACTAAGGCTCAGGGGTTCAGTAGAAGCTTAGTACGACGCCACGCCGAAACTCTGAGCAAGATCGGGTTGAAGTCCCCTTCGAGCACATTTGAACGAATACGCGAGTTTTCGAGTCGGATCGTCTAAGACTGCCCCCGCGTTCGTGCTGCGTTAATGCCGAGATGGTTACTCTCGCCGTCAGAATAGTCTAAGGATAGTGTAACTAAGTATATTCATATAAAATATATCGTAAGTAAAATTCTATCAGTTCACTTTAGTACAAAAACCCATCTCAATAGTTACTGTAACGCAACCTTCGGTATTCCGCACAGATATACCTTTACCGCTCGAGGTATATCGACGACAATTCCAAAACCCTTTACCTAGTGGCACCCGGTGGTGAAACAGACGCCGGCTCATCCACGCAATTCCTTAGTGGCACCCGACGGTGAAACAGACGTCGGCTCATCCACGAATACTTCCAACGTGGCACCCGGTGGTGAAACAGACACCGGCTCATCCACGCAATTCCTAGTGGCACCCGACGGTGAAACAGACGTCGGCTCATCCACGAAAACTTACCAGCGTGGCACCCGGTGGTGAAACAGACACCGGCTCATCCACGTTTCACCTATCCTTCGGCTCCCGGTGGTGAAATAGACACCGGTTCGTCCGAATTCCTATCTCATCCCTATCTAAGCCTTTACCCTGATACTACGCCTGTGCGTTACCCACGCCACGGCAACGACAGTCGTAACAACATTAACGTGTTCATACATTGTATGGGGTTTTAAACCGCTCGGCTCTGATCAAAGGCGAGCCGAACTCGCTTCACTGATCGCGAATTGTGGTTCCAAGCGAGGCAGTCCTCACGGCCTCCTCTGCTGTAGGCTAGAATACGAGAAAGGCAACGCTGGCATTAGTCCTACAACGACTGGTCGGACTGATGATTTTTGTTTGCGGTGTTGTGACAGCGTATGTTTCGCCTTTGATATAGCAACGGACATGGAGCCCCCCCCCCCCCCCGCACATAATAGGGGATTGGACTGAAATCTACGCATTTATCCATGGGTTCGCTCGAGTTCTTGGCGAGAAAATATTGTAATAACTGTACAGTATATGCATATATACATATTGAACTATACACACACATATTAAAAAAACTTTCCATGCTGAAAACAAGCTCTCTTTGGAATACCGATACGAACCTGTTAAGTTGCATAAAAGCATACACTCTAAAAAATCCCCATAGTGCTTGGTTTAAAGCACAGCATACTACTTGTGAAGAAGAATCGACGGTACATTGTTGCAGTCTAGGTCATTCACATTTGATATTAGATCACAGAGTCCGAAACGTAGCTGTGATCAATAGTAACCGTTAATCTATCATGAAAGATTAATGGTAAAAAAGATTGTTACAGAAAAACATAAATTTCAATTCCCATACGTTTCATCTTCGCTTTACGAATACGATATTAAGGGATTATTTCATATACATATAACTTGTACTAGTTTTACTGGTAAACAGTTTTGAAAGAACTCAAAAGTTTAACTCGAAAATTATTTGTTTTTAATAGTTACTCATTTATTAGAAGTAAAAATTTCGAAACCATTCTTCGGGATACGATTTTTGGCTCTGATTCATTTGAGTTGAGCTCCGGTAGCTTATATTTGGGCTATGTAAATGTTTATTTGCAGCTCGTTCACACAATACGGTTTTTGACCAACTCGGTTATTTTACCAAATCAAGATTAACCGAAAACAGTGTCCACACATTTCTCCATCTCCACAGAAAATTTAATTTTCATGCATATATATACTTCATAAATTGGTTGCCATGCTGATTCGTTCTCAGTTTTATCTTTAGATAAATGCAACGTCTACGTATTACTTTTAAATTACGTTCTTTAATGTGACTAGCTAGACTTTACCATATTCATCATGAATATGTTATTTGGATACCTACATGATTTTGCTATTGCCGAATATAATTGCACTTTATGGTATACATGATACAGGTGCCATTCCGATACGTGATAAAAGTAACCATAAAAAATAACCGATTTAATACGCTTATCGTACACACATACAAAATATAAATAGTATTTCGAAAGGTGATCAAAATTTGATTCAGCAAATAAGTGATTTGCATGACGGAAATAGTTTGTACATACTTCAGTGAATCGGTTAATTCGGTAATCTAACTGACGAAATGAAACCGCATCGTATGACCGAACTATTGGGGTCCATGTATACGACGGCCGAGTATACACGATAGTTTTTCGCCACTCTGTACATTTAAAAGGCTACTGACTATCGCTCGATTTAATTGTCCTTTTCGCCGTTTCAATGGCTCTGTGGTCTTTTCTGGTGTTGAATCGGTAACATCGCACGTGACACGGAAATGGTAAGGGGGTCTCGAGACCCCCGAACCGTGTGACAGAAAAGAGCATTGGATGATAGGTCTATACTGTACCTCGTCTGTGCCACATGCTTGTAGGAAATGACCTTACTGTAACGAAATCTACCATGCCTACGAAATCTGTGACGTCACGCGAGGGGACTACCGCCTTAAGTAAGGGGTCGAAGTGGTTGGTGATTCAGCATCGTTTTCGGTTAGTAGTTATTCGGCGATAGACTTTGGAATGTCGGAAAGTTAGTTTCGCGATGAGTAGTTTGTTTTGGATGTACATTTTGTGAGTGTTGGTTTTATATATACGTGCATGAATAATGTAAAATGAGTATCAATGTTTTGTCCAGAACTGTATAGTCTATGGTAAAAATGAGATGGGTGAGAGTCCTATTTATTGTGTACCTTATTATGATGAATGTCCATTTGAAAAGGAGACAGTCGTTATCGAGACAGTAAAGAGCGAGTACATAGAGTGAGAGAGCGAGTTTACAGAGAGAGAGAGAGAGAGAGAGAGAGAGAACTGAGTTAGCAAGATACAGACAGTCCCACCAAATGTGTTATATCCACAATTCATTTGTTTAAACCATTATATTTACTTTTCAATATTAAATATATTTCATTGTGTCGTCTAAGAAAGGGAAACACTATCCTCCTACTGACAGATTTATGTATCTATGTTTACTCGATGACAGTGGCTGGGTATCCAACAGTACTTGTATATGCAAAGCTACGTATAGTGTAAATGTCCCAATTACTGTCGGTGTCCCTAAAATTGTTACTTAAATTCCTTTATTTAATAGCGAACAAATGTATAAAGAAGCGGGAGTAAAAAAAATTCAATACTAAACTTGGACTTCAGTTTTATGTAACAACACATGCACGTTGCATATATGTCTATATTTAACATTTACAAATAATGTTGGATACCGTCATAGGCTAGTAAATATTTTTATGGTTCATGTTTAGGTTAAGATAAGTTAACTCTCAATTTTGCTTCTACCCGTTCTACTTTTTGTACACAATGACCCATACGACCCTTAAATTTCTTACTGATCAACCCTGAATCATAAGCTCGACTCTCCGAAACTTAGTAATTTCCAAAAATTCCTATTGGTCCTTATCCTCATCCCCACCATATTCAAAATCAGACTTTCAATCCTCTAAAAGCAATGCAAATCTGTCTATTCAAGAGTAGAGCTTTCTCTGCAATAATATAAAGAAGAATCGCTAGCTCTAGAAACTATAAATTCTAAGTGTCTCTTGTAAAGTTTTCCGTGTACGAAGTTTAGTAAGAATAAAAATATTTATTAAACATCGGAATCTTACAACAAAAATCATCGTATTAGAATTTCTCGGAAGATGCCATTGATAACTTTGCAGAAGAGAAAGCAGAGATGCGAATTTACAAGAAAATACATCAAAGAAGATTTTATGTCTTGGAAGTCCCTAGTTTTTATGGACGGATCAAAGTTGAATATCCTTGTCAATTAAATACTATTGAAAACATGTACTGTACGACATTTACTGGCGGGATCTTCTCATGTACAACGAGAAGTTTTATTTAATTTGCTAATAATTATTGAAAATTTTGTTCTACTATTGTTATACAAGGTGATTCGCCCGCCAGTAGACTCCAATGAGATGCCGCCGCCGAAACATTGCGGCGAGGTCCTGTTTAGGTTTAGAGCCTTGGCCCATTGAAGTGGGCGCTATCGCTATTCCTTCAAGGATCGGACGACGATGACAACTACTGCAACAGAGACAACCCTACTTGTAAGAGAGAGAAAGGGAATCAGTCAATGAGGCAACTGCAGTGGATAATCGGTTAACGAACAGTTCGGACTGTCAACAAATCGGACGAGAAACACTTTCGCGGAAAATTTTGGTGTTCAGATAACGGAACACATTTTTGGATATTGACACATTAGCCGATAACAATGACATTAGAAACTTTTTTGAAAGATAGATTTGATATTCCTGAAGCTATCCGTCACATTCAAAAGGCATGGTCAGAAGTCAGTCAACGACAATTGAATTCTGCTTGGCGAAAATTGTGTTCATCCTGTTTTCCGGGAGATGGAATTGATGTCCCTGAAATTATGGATGAAATTGTGGCTTGGGGATTTCTACAACGATTATGCCATTAATCACTTTCGAAGAATCTTGAAGAACAGAGAAAAGCAATTGACATTGGACAGATTCTTTAATGTCCCACAAATGAAAAAAGAACAAGACAAATATACGTAGTAGGAAGAATAATTTTTATTTATTTTTTGGATTTCTCGAACGAATTAATCAAATTCCCACAAAAATCTATGATAAATGGATGATCGCATAACGTGCAATTCGGGTAGCGAACATCGTCTTTGAACAACCCTACTTGTAAAAGAGAGAAGGAGGATAAGTCGATGCCGAAATGTTTCGGAATTACAGCAAAAAAATTGCAGAAAAACGTGCATCTACGTTCTTGAAAATTTCATCAATAGGAAATGTGTGCCTCCCACATCCAAGCATTTTTAGATTCGTTTCACTAAATGTTGAAAATGTTCTGTATTTCGTTCCTCATTGCGTTTTTCAATTCTGCGGTTATTTGTAGGTTGCCTGCGTACACCCAATTTTTCAAATATTCCCCATTGCTATTTTTCGATATGATGCGATTGTCGAAATGACTTTCTTGTCTTTTCATACTGCTTGTAGACATATGACATGTTGCACGGTTCATTTGGCATCTAAAATGGTGTATGACATTATTGCACCAAAAGTGAAATTTCCGCGTAAGACGAGGGTTACTTTTTACCTGCTCCCTTCCCGTTTTTCCGATTCTCATGTGGAAATCATTGCGTCGGTACCAATTTTTCGCAGTCTAGCTCAGACATTGAAGTGCGATATACGAAAAGTGAATTGTGATGAGTCCAAAATGTATACGATTCAGCAGCGTGTTTTCCGCGTTCGAGTATACTACTCGAAAGGGACAAGAACGGTTTGTTAAAGACATCTTACTGAACAGAACGAATCATCGCCGTCAAAATTATATATTCATAAATTACTTAATGAAATTGAAAAGACGGGCAGAGTGCAGAACGTGCACACTGGTGGAGCCAAAATGGCCGATGAAATTGTGACATCAGTGAAAGATGAACTTATCAATGAGCCATCGACATCTCTTCGGAAATTGGCGCAACAGCTCGATGTATCATATTCTACGTGACAACGAGCTGCTAAAAAAGCACAGTTGCACCCATATCGCATATCGGTGGTGCAGGAATTACTTCCACGCGATACCGTAAGCCAGGTGAGATTTGGAATTGGTATTGCGGAGCTGTGTAGAGGGGATAGAATGGGAAAAAGGAAGGGTGTTGCTTTTGGTCCTAGGCCTGCTGGTGGACTCATCAGTAATGGTACCTAGCAGGCCCTGCCTTTGTCACGGGACAAACATACAACACTTGCGAAAATAAAATAACTTTAATAATATCGTGTACAATACAAACTAAGAACTAGATACACAGAGTGTTATGGAGAGAAGAACCATTCTAAGGGAGTTTCTTGGGTTTTTATGAATTCTATTGGGTGGGGGGGTGGAGGGGGGGGGGGGCGAGGATCAGAAGGTTTTCTGAACTTTGTGCAGGGAGTGAAAGTAAGGCGTGGGTAGGGGAAGTGAGTAATATGTTTTCGACACAGCGGCTGTGTATTACTATTGATAAAGTTGGAAATTATTTAGGGTAAATAGAAGTTTGGTCTCCGATAGAGATGCGATAGGACGTCCTCACACTTTAGTCGTTGAGATATTGGAAGGAAGGTTAAAGGCGGTATATATATATGGACGAAGTAGTTGGAGCGAGTGCTTTCGAGAAAGTCCTATTTCGTATGTCCCTATAGTGGTGGGTGCAGGAGATCCGCCACGGTATCAAACACTAGCTAAACAACATCCGGGGAGTATGGATATAATATGGTTCACCGACGAGGCGTGATTCCACCTTAGTGGGTTTATGAACTCACAAAATACACGGATATGGACGGCACAGAATCCACATCACACTTTTGAAACACCGCTACATACCGACAAAATTGGAGTGTGGTGTGGATTGTCTAAGAGAAGAATTATTGGACCAATATTTTTTCAACAAACGCTACCGTCGGAGATTTACATAAACTCCATTTTCAACGTCCTCGTCAACCTACTAACGGACAAAGAATTCACAAAGGGGTATTTCCATCAGGATGGTGCAACATGCCACACTTCAATAGCCAGTATGGAAGAAATAAAGAGCTATTTCGATGATCGGATAATCTCAAAAAATCTGTGGCCGTCGAGATGCACAAATCTAACGGAACCCGATTTTTTATGGGTATTTTTGAAAAGTGGGATGTTCGCAGACAAGTCGCAAACGATCCCCGAATTAAAATGTGCAATCCAGCAGCAAATTCAAAATATTCACGAAGAAACTTTGGGTTTTGTTTTTGAAAATTTAGAAAAACGAGTCCAAAAATGCTTGGATGTCGGAGGCTCACACTTCCAACATTTCCTATAGAAGCAATGGTAATTATTTAGAAAAGGGGAAGTCACCGATTTCGATGATTTTCGAGTATGTTATAAAAATCAACATTTTGAACAACTTTTTCCTATACACATAACCGTCGCTTGGCCTTCAATTCCGAGATTTGTCTAAAAAAAGATCAGTACTACTACATTGAATTGTGTCTATACGTACGCGTCCTGGGGAGCGTATGCGTAAGCGTTTGATCGGCAACTGTATACCGTTTCTATATACATACAACAGCGTAGTGGCCAGCGACATATATTATACAATGTGTAAAAACTTTTTCGAAACAATGACTGAAATGTTTATAACTTCGGATAATATCAATAAAGATCATTCAAACAGAAATGAATGTGTGGCCAGTCGCCTCGCGGGAACCGGAATGAATACTCTGACCTGAATCGGAACTTCATTTAATTAGGTACTATATAGAGGAGTTCGATTTGAGTAAGGTTCGAGCCGGACTATTATTGCGGCCACCGTGAGACGGCCGATTACGCGAATCGAGTTCGGAGGCACACCCATTATACGCGTCCGATGCGGGCCGCCTCCATGCGTTTAAAGAAATAGTGGATAATTACCGATCAAACGTTGACGCATTCGCTGCCACGGACACGTACTTATAGAAAGAATTCAATGTAGTAGTACCGATCTCTCTTCGGAAAAAGTCTCGGAAAGTAAAACCGAGCGGTGGTAATATGTATGGGAAAAAGTTGTTTAGAATTTTGACTTCTACACCATATTAAAAAATCATCGAAATCGGTGAGAACCCCACTCTTCTAAATAAATCATGAGTGTATTTGTATCTGCTGGTGTTAAAAAGGCTGCGGTTGTCGTAAATGATGCATGTGTAGATGCGATGATGGTGGATGAGTGTACGAATGAATGTGGCGTGTGTGTGTGCTTGAACGGCGTGTTTGGGCAAATGTATGTTGTGTCTATGTACTGCCAGTATGGTTCTAGTATTGAGCCATACTTGGAGTACATGGATAGTGTAAGGCGATTCGTGAGAGGAGTGCCTGTAATATTTGGAATGGATGCGAACGCGGTGAGTGATATGTGGTTCAGTAAAGGTGACACGAGAGGACGGGAACGTGAGATGAGAGGAGAACTTCTTCAGGAATATGTGATACAGTCTGGATTGTGTGTTTTAAATGAGCCGAGTGAATGGTATACCTTCAGTTGTGTAAATGGTGAGAGTGACATTGACGTAACTCTAGCGTATGGTATGAATGGTATGTATGAGTGCTCGTGGCAAGTGATGTGTGACTGGAGCGTGAGTGACCATAATTCTATTTTTGTGTGTGTAAGTACGGAGTGCCTGTTGAGAGTGAGAGTGTAAATCTCAGAAGAAGGTGGTCTGCATGAGTGCAGAAGAGTGCGGTATGGACACTTTTGGACGTATGAGCGTGGATGAGAAGGTAAAAGTACTAACGAAATGGGTATCGGGCGCAAATGATATGTGTTTGAGAAGAGTGAAGTGTGAGACCAAGCGGAGGGTATGCTGGTGGAATGATGAGATGAGTAAATTGAGACGGAAAGTTAGAAGGGATAGGCGGAGGTACCAGAGAGAATGGAGACGTCAGAGTGAGCGAGTGACTGAATATAGAGTGATTCTGCAGCGGCGTATGAGTGAATACAAGAATGCAATAAAGAGTGTGAAAGAGCGTAACTGGAGAGAGTTTGTGAGGGTCAGAGGGAACTCTGACCCATGGAGTGATGTTTATAGGGTGTGTATGCGGCAAGCAAGGTCAGTGGCCTTCTGTAGTGTGAGTGATGGTAGGAGTGATGTACGAATGTGGCGCGATAGTGTGAACGTTTTAATGGCCTCATTCTTTCCCCCTACGGGAGGCGTAAGTGAGAGTGCGAATGACCAAAGTATAAATGAGAATACCCCCGCCGATGAGATTGAATGGAATGAAGTCGAATGTGCTGTGCGTGTCAACAAATCAGGCAGAGCACCTGGAATGGATGGTATAACGAGTGAAATGATGAAGAGAGTATGGAGTGCGATTCCAATGTATGTTACAATGATGTATGACCAGTGCATGGATGAGTCCTACTTTCCGCGTGAATGGAAAATGGCCGACGTTGTTGTGTTGCTAAAGTCCCCGGACAGGGTTCGATCTGAAATATCATCTTACAGACCGATCTGTCTGCTCCCCACTCTAGGAAAGACATTGGAACGAATCATGGTGAATCGACTGGAGCGAAAGACGAATGGAAGATTGAGCGAATGGCAGTACGGCTTCCGGAAAGGGAAGTCGACAGATGATGCATGGTTCAAGTTGAAAGAGTGTGTGAACGAATGTAGAGGGAAGTATGTGCTGGGAGTGTTCGTAGATTTCCGGGGAGCAGTTGACAACCTCTCCTGGGGACCGGTCGCGGAACAACTGCGCCGGTATGAGTGTGGCGAAGTGCGACAGTGGGAGAGTTATTTTAGCGAAAGGAAAGCGTGCATGATAGGTAAAAATGACGTTGTATGGCGTGTGGTTGAGAGGGGATGCCCGCAGGGTTCAGTATATGGACCTGTGGTGTGGAACCTCATGTTGGATGTGCTACTACGTGATTTGGAATGTTATGAATGTATGACGATAGCGTATGCTGATGATGTGCTGATAATGATTGAAGGTGGAAGTAGGAGTGCGATTGAGAGAAAGGCTGCTGAGTGCTTGACATGTGTTGGTGATTGGCGTCGTAGTGTGTGTGTGGATGTGAATGAGAAGAAGACTGTATGCATGCTTCTGAAGGGTGCTCTGTCTGACAGGAGAGAAGTGAGTGTAAGAATGAATGGTGAGAGAGTGAAGTATGTAAAGGTTTGGGTGTGTGTGTGGGAGAAAGGTTATCCTTCAAACCACACTTGGCAGAAATACGTAAGAGGATATTAAACTCAGTTGGACGCTTAAGGAGGGTACTCCGTACAGAATGGGGACTTGGGAGAAAGTGTGTGCGTGTAATGTACAAGGGATTGTGGCTTGCGTGTGGAATGTATGGATCGAGTGCATGGGGAGAGGTAGTGAAACTTCAGTATGGACGTAAACTGTCGAATGCGTGTCAGAGAGTAGCGATGTATGCTTGCTTGAATGTATGTAGGACGGTCTCCACGGAGGCCATGCAAGTTATTTATGGCGTACTTCCGTGGGACCTAGAGTGTGAAAGAAGGGGTCTAACATGTAGAATGAAGAACGATGTGAGTGTGCGTGTGAATGCAAACATGGATGATGAAGAAATTGGTATGCGAGGTGTTGATGAATGCTTGAAACTGCTAGATGGGAGAGTGTATGAACAATGGCAAGCGAGATGGGATGCGTGTGAGAACGGGCGTGTGATGTATAAATTTTGAAAGGATGTGAGATTTTCTGGAATGTGTGTGGGATTCAATCCGAGTATGTATGTCAATTCTATTCTTACGGGTCATGGGTGTATGAATGGGTTCTTATTTAAACGTGGAATGGCAGAAAGTGCGACTTGTGTTTGCGGTAGTGAATGTGAGGATTGGGTACATGTATTGAGTGAGTGTACGTTATATGACGAATATCGGGATATCAGTGCAATGGGTGTGAAGGTGAGTGAAAATGGTGAATTGGACGTGAGTGATGTGTTGGGAACAGAATTATTGTCTTATTAAGCTTCTAATGGCGGCACAAGGCCCCAAAGCTTTGCTGTTCCGAGGCTTTAGCCTATACCAGCGATGGAAGGGTGCGTATCACCACTTTCAAGGGTCACGTCCGTAGATGTTATGGACGGCGGGCTTGGGAAAACCCCTCCTTCACCGCTGAAGGATCATCAGAAGGGTAAACTGTCCCTTTCAGGAAGCGAACCTTTTAGCCGCTACACCTGTGTAACCAGCAAGCCAGTTACACATGTGCACCGTTGCCCAGCGGGGACCACGTGGAGGTAAGGTTGCCAGTACAAGACTCAGTCTCTAGCGGGCATACGTGTCGCCACGTATGAGTTTGGCGTCAGAAGCTTTCGCCGCTGGGCCGTCCATTTTGAGCACCAGTACGCTAATGCGCACTGTCCCGCGATGCCGCTATGGGGTTTGCCACATAAGAGCCATTTGGTCAACGACGCCGACTCGTGGCAATGCTGTCTTAGCAGCCGCAGCGGTGGATCTTAGTTTCTCTTCCGAAGAAGGTACTTGTGGCGGGAACCACGAAGAGGTGTCCACTTGCTAACTAGATCTACATAAGGGCTGATCTCGGATACTAGTACCGGCATGCCGGCCCGACACCTCAAACGATCGCCACTTAAGAGAGTCATAGTTACTCCCACCATGTGTTGGGAACGCGTGAATGTTATGAGTGTCTGTGTGTGTATGCGAAGTGTGCGTTTGAAAAGCGCCAGAGAATGATGGTGGCGGCAGAGCGTCCGCCGCCTCTGCGCAGGTAGGGAAACTGGGCCGTGCAAACCCGGTGACTCTTGGGGAGTGACGACCCCACGCATCCGAGTCGGCCCAACCCAGGCCGAGGTTTGCAAGAACCTCATATGGGAAGTGGGTAAATCCCACGACAAGCATGGCCAGTATGGCTTTATTCACTGATACCGCGGGGGTTGACATAAGCCCACGGAGGGTGGATTTTTTCTTCCCCCTCCGTCGCCGACCATAGGGTTGGATTCGCGGGGGCAGTGGTAGGCCCTATATCGCAGGGTAGAGGGCTTGAACCTCGACGGGTGAGCGGCGTACCTCCCGCTCGGGCGCCGGCCTGCATAGCCGGTAGGGATATTAGAAAGGTCCCGAACCGTACCAAGGGTGACTGTGGAGCTTGCACTCCTAAGTCAATTGGCAGTACCTTGCGAGCAAATTCGCCGGGTATGCGCTGATTGGGCGTATCCCATTCCCGCGCCTATGGGGGCCGTGTCTGCAGAGCCTCCGTGGCGGGTGCGAACACGTAAATAAACCAGAAGGCGATCTTCTAAATCAATGCCCCGCAGGGGGGGGGGAGGACTGGTCGAAAGGCCCATGTGGCTGATTCCAGTCGCTCCCTTCGGCGCGTGGTGACCCCGCGGGCCTAACCCGAACTGTCCGA
Organism: Eucera pruinosa; assembly: GCA_028830335.1. Lineage (NCBI taxonomy): Eukaryota > Metazoa > Arthropoda > Insecta > Hymenoptera > Apidae > Eucera > Eucera pruinosa. Next base: position 55,958 of record JAMYCR010000104.1, read on the forward strand.
CCGGTGCACTGGGAGGCAGGTCCCTAGTCCGGTAGCGTTACGTGCGCGAATCATGTCCCACCAGTTGACGTACTGATACCGCGGGTTCCGGGCTAGCCCCAGGGGTTGAGTCATCGTTCGATGCCCCCCTGGCGCGGAGGATTGGAGCTAGATTCGCGGGGGCGATGGTTGAAAGCCAAATGCTGGTTAAGATGTCCTCTAGCGGAGGCCCGAGAGACGTCGGCGGGAGTGCAGCGTTAACAACTGCACGGGTACCACTCTCCAGAAGTGGTAGGACCTAGGAAAGGGGTCCCGTTCGACCTGTAACGTGGTCTAGAGCCATGCCGGCTCTTCATCGCACAGGTAGTAGGTTGTAGCTACGTCTTCGGGCGTATGTTCGTATGCGTTCATTGGGCGTATCTCAATGGGTTGCCGAACCCGGCCTTCTGTGTAGAGCCTTCGGGCGGGAACGCGGAAGTAAAACTATCACAGCTAGTTCTTCTACATAAATGGCGGGAGTAACTATGACTCTCCTAAGGCGGTTGTTTGAGTTGTCGGGGAACCTGTCTTCCTAGTATCCGAGATCAGCAGTCGTTTTAGGTGTCGGGAAGGCTTGCCTTCCTAGTATCCGAGACTAGCGATCGTTTGAGGTGTCGGGAAGCTTGCGTCCCTAGTATCCGAGACCAGACCTTATGCAGATCTAGTTTAGTAAGTGGACACATCTTCGTGGTTCCCGCCACAAGTGCCTTCCTCGGAAGCGAAACTAAGATCCACCGCTGCAACTGCTAATACAGCACTGCCACGAGTCGGCGTCGTTGACCAAATGGCTCTTATGTGGCAAACCCCATTGCGGCATTGCGGGACAGCACACATTAGCGTACTGGTAGTCAAAATGGACGGCCCAGCGACGAAAGCTTCTGATGCCAAACACATACGTGGCGACACGTATGCCCGCTAGAGGCTGATTCTTGCACTGGCAACCTTACCTCCACGTGGTCCCCGCTGGGCAACGCTGCACATGTGTAACTGGCTTGCTGGTTACAGAGGTGTAGCGGCCAAAAGGTTTGCCTCCCAAAAGGGACAGTCTACCCTTCTGGTGATCCTTCAGCGGTAAAGGAGGGATTTTGCCAAGCCCGCCGTCCATAACATCTGCGGACGTGACCCTTGAAAGTGGTGATACACACACTTCCATCGCTGGTATAGGCTAACGCCTCGGTACAGCAAAGCTTGGAGCCTAGTCCCGCCTAGAAGCTTAAGAAGACAATAATTCTTCTAAATAAATAATGAAGATTACTATTTGAACGTCCCTCGATCTATATTTTTTTTAAATATTAAAATTTAACCTTTTTTGTATACAACCGGAGAAATAGGATAATTTAGGGTAAAGTTACCTAAGTAAACTTTAATGTTTAATTATATTATCCCTTTGATTTATTTCTTGATGGAAGCGAAAGTAGAGAACAAGAAAGAAGGAAGAGGAGAGAGAGAAAAGGGAGAGGAGGAAAGAGAGAGAATGAAAGGATCAAGAAAATAGAACGAAGTGAACAGAGGGAGAGAGAGAGAGCTAGAGACACAAGTGAGGAGAGACGCAAGGAGAGAAGACACGCTAGGAGAGACATGACCAACGAGAGAGAGAGGGAAAGAAGACATGCAAGGATAGAGAAAAACAAGGAGAGAAGCAGGGCCGCGACGGAGGTGGGCGGGAATGAAAACAGATTAATGGCAAAGCAGATGCTACTGATGTTCAAAGAAGTACGTATTTACATGCATAGGCGAGTACACGCCCAATGTTACAATTACATTCCTCTACATCCACAATTTGGCAATTATGTACCAAATTTATTTAATGTTTTAGAGAGGCATCAGTCGATCGCCGCAATGGACAACGATCAAGTAATCCGGGTTACATTTGACCGGTGCCTGTTTCTGGGGGCCCCCACCCCGGAAACTCCGTCCAGCCCGGCATCACCCGAGCTTCGACCACAGGAGGACGAAGTCGTCCTCCATCTCAGGGCGGACGTCTTGCACGTGCCCGCAAGTGCGGTAAGATCAAGGGAATTTCGCGACGCGGTTCCCGGGGGATGGGGTAGCCTCCGGTAGAATGAACGCGGCCGCCTGATGTTTTTAAAATATAGCGACGCCACAACCGATCGTTAGTACGAAATTTCTCTCACGCACCCCAAGAGCAGCAGGATCTGGTTCTACTCTTGGTTCAACCACAGACGAGGTACAGGATAGACCTATCATCATATGGGACTTCGTGTCACCAGCTCTGAAATACCGACCTCAACAAAAATTGGAGTGTTTCATAGGCCCTCTGCGTTTTAATGCGGTGAGTGTAAGGAATACCTTTGGAAATGTCGCTGACGACAAAAAAGTCAACAGACTCGAGTAGATCGTTCTCTTCACGAGTCGCGAAGAAATCTGTTTCACCACTATACACGGTGTCTCATTTAAATAAATCTAGTGAAAAATTTTATAAACCGCGAATGATGCCAAAAACTGGTTCAGACAAATGTCGAATAGTTTCAGAGGGTACACAATTTAATAACAGTGATTTTTTCCAAGTAGATGCGAATAGAAAAAATTGTGGAGATTATATGCACACTTTGTGCGTATAAAAGAAATATAATTATGATTTATCTTCTTACATTTTGTAATACTTCACAGTAATGTTATCAATGCACAGATAACATTTTTCTTGTAAAAGATAAGCAAAAACCCGAGCCCACTTAATTAATTTTAATTTCTTTGCAAGGCTCGTGTATATTTTTATAATGTCACTATCAACTTAAAAAATTAATTACGTTACTGTAATGTCATAATTATATGTTCGGACCATTATTACCGAAGAAAGCACAAACTTCTGATAAATTTCTAGAAGCTTCTAATAAAAAATATAAAACCATGAAATTAAAATATAAAAAGTTTCAAATGTAATTCTTATAACTCTTATTTATTATGCTCGTAAGGCCATTGTGTTAGAAACATAAATATATCACTTGAAAATTTGTTTAAGACTCATCTACCAGAATATATTGTCTGAGTTATGCCTCAATGCAAGGCTTGTTCTTCAATATCTGGGAAAAAATAAGCTGAGGTATAATTATTCCTCGAAGTACCTTCGCAGTTTTGAAAAACGCGTTTTTTGTAATCTATGTAGTCACTGCGACTGTGAAGAATAACAAAAACGTACAATATACTTTAGTGAAATATTAGTAACATATGTGTACAATATATAATAAATTCATTACAAATTTTTATGCATTTATAGGAACTTCAAATGTTTGAAAGAATGGAGAATACGCGTACTATGCAAAAATATATAAAATATTCAAAGTGCAGTACATTGTATAATATTTAAAAGATGAAGGAAATTCTATTTAGGCTACACCTGGGTATATATTTATATTAGGATTGCCTATTCGATTTTTATGAAATTGACATATGTTATAAAATTCAACATTTTGAGAAACTTTTCCCGATTTATGCCATTGTTACGTATGGGTAATATTTTAAAATATTATTTGGTTCATCGGAATTTCTTCCAGTTCTCGTCTAGAAAGGAAAATGAAAAGACGCACTGTTTAGTTATCTCCCCCGATACGAGGGAGCTTGCCCCCCGGATTGCAGAACTGACTCAACGTCTAACCCCTTCATACATTTCCATATATGAAAATTGTTTCTTACGTAATACGCGGCCGCGGTGATACATACGGATACCTGGAAAGCCGAGTATAGCGGGGGTCGTAAATCCCCGCTGCGATTTCTATCGACACCGTTGTCCGCGTATGTCCCTAGGATCCTTTCAGGAGATAGGGAGTATAAGGGTGGATTGACTACGAATATGTGGTGATGACATAAATATTTAATAAATATTGTTTGGTGTTGTGTGTCACGTATGTGATGTCGGGGGTGTTTACACTTCTTGAGGGAGGATAATGTCTCCCGGTTTCGTGTAAGGGAGGAGAGGATACTGTTTCTCCTCTGGGTTTTACGTGTTAACTGATTTTTTCTTCCATGGATTCGGAAAGGAAATCTCGGAGGGATGGTCCCCTTTCTGGTGGCTTCGACTGGGAGATCTATCAGGGATATTTGTTAATGTACAATCACTGGATTGGTCCCCCAGTCTGACTGGTTGTCGTCATAGGTGGTGGGGTATTTTGCAATTTGAAACACCTTCTGCCTTACCGACCAGCGACGTCTTGGACCCCCTGCCAAGGTTCGCGGTGAAATTAGGGAAACTCGTGCCTACATTGCACGTGCGATGCAGGCAGCGAGTGGTGCCCTTTTTCCATTTATTGTGATTGTTATGTACCGCACACCGTGATTCTGAACGAATCTCTCGGGTTGTAAGGCCGATTACGCGACGCGACGATGTTGGGGTACGATGCACTGCAAATTAATGGTGTACAACTAGTTGATATTAAAGCTGATGTATTTACAGTATTTACAATATCTTTATACTATAAATGAAGATTTGTACAGGTAGTGTGACCGATGAACGTTTCGATTGATCGGTATTGGAAAGTATAGTTCGAAGTGTTCCACTCCGCAGATTCGATGGCCAGCTAGTTGGGTCGAATCGATCCTTTGGAAGTTGCTTGAAGGTTGGTAGGATTTGCACTATATACTGATTGTATATGGAATCGTATATGGAATCTGTTTGAATTCCGCGTGACTCTAATATTTATACTGTCCGGAAACCCAAGGTGGAAGGTGATTGGTTGAAGGAAATTGGAAATGGAAATTTTGAGGGATTTCATGATTGGCTGGTCAAAAATTGGAACCAGGTTGTCACGTGTGTAGGAGTGGGAAAGCGCGATGATGCGTAGGTAGAAGGGTTGCGCGGAGAAGGGGATGCGAGGGCCCGATGTTGGGCAGGTAAGCTGGAATTGAGGTGCACGATGCCTCATTGTCCAGAAAGGCAAGGAAATGACTTTACAGCTGTATGTCGACAAACACGGAACAAGACCTTAATCAGGTGCTTACAGTTCGCGTCGTCGACAGCGTGTATTGTCCTTATATTTGAAAGGAAGTGATATTCGAGCTTATAGCAATAAGCTAATATGGTTATCGAGGATGGGATAATCCTGTTAGTTTCCGAACATAAATATATCTATTGAACTTAAAAACCCGTCTTAAGGACGGAACAGTGATGGATGGTCAATAAATACATAAATCTTATGGTTTCGACGGAACGGATGTGGTGATCTAGCTGGTGAACTAATGCTTCATAAATTCCGAGTTTGAAATGGTCGGCTAATTTAAAATGTAGTGATGGTCACGTTTCGGTACTTTACGTAATTCTGTTCCGTGCGGAACAGAAATCTTCAAGAATTCCTCGCTCGATTTCGGTGTATATAAATCCTCGATATCTAAGCCTCGGAGGCAGTACCAAGCAAGAAATCAAGACGTTACTCTGCTTTGCGTACGTTTGAGAATCGTCTGTTCCAGCAAGGTCGGGTGCAAGTTCCCTTCCGGACCAACATTAAACCATATAGGATCCGCGAGTCGGTATAATCCTATTACGGCAACCTCAACACTCGTTTCTCGAATCAAACCCCCGCATTGCTAGAGCGTCAAAACCGAGCATCAAATAGGTAATATATTTTAACTTCTCAACACTCAACTTTCGCGCCATTGACAAGTGTATAACACTATTCAATAATATATTGTTCATTGCCCGTGATAACGGGTTCAGAAACCCAATTTCTTGCTATAATCCTGACTAAACTCATTGGCCTACCACGTAGGTGTACGCTGGAACGCAAAATCGAAACCGTACAAGCGTTAATAAAACACCTAAAGAAGAGATTCACGCCGGGACGGAATCTATCTTATTTCCGACTAGAAATCGCGAATTTACACATACGCGAGGAAGAAACCCTCCGAAATTATATCGATAGGACCAGTCATCTCGTGTATTGCGCAAGATGAGCTATAATGGAAAAATATCGGGACCATGTCGACGAAATTATCGAAGATATGGAAAGGGACACGTGATAACTTCAGATAACGGAATAAACAAAGTCTTCAGCATAATAATATCCGACGGTTTCTACGATAATATCGACTCAACCGACGTAACTACTGGATTAAGGAGCCTTAGACACACTTTAAGATATAATCGAATTAATTCCTTCCGAATCTCCACTACGGAAGATTTGCATAAAATAAACATCAACGATTTTATAAAAATCTTAGAAGAAACCTTCACCGGAACAGTTCAGGAAATCATCTTATGCAACTGCCCTGTTACTTCACTATCCGCAGCCGACAGAGGAGAAATAATTCGCGAGGCTCACGATAGTTTAATTGCAGGTCACAAAGGAGTTACTAAGACTTATAAACGCATTCGATCTAGATATGATTGGCCGGAAATGGGAAACGAAATTCAAGACTATATCCGGAAATGCCAAAGCTGTCGAGAACAGAAATTGGTGCGTGCAAAAACACGCCAACCTATGCTAATCACCGATACTCCCATGGACGCTTTGGATAAAAGTAGATACACTAGGACCATTACCAATTACTCGAAGTGAAAATAAATACATCCTCACTATGCAAGATAACTTGACAAAGTATTGCATAGCTGTAGCGATCCCTAATATCCGAGCCACAACAATAGCCGACGCATTCGCAACACATTTTATTGCAATATAGGGAACTCCCCATGTAATATTAACAATCAGAGGATCCAGCTTCGTAGGAGAATTTATGGAAAATCTCGCGGAAATCTTTGAAATCAAGCAAGTCACGACTTCCGGATACAGTCCACAAACCAATGGATATTTGGAACGCAGTCACATTGTACTCACGGAATACCTCAACCATTATATGCATAATTACGATGACTGGGATTTGTTGATACCTTTTGCGATGTTCTCTTACAACACATTCGTTCACGAAGTTACCAATTTCACTCCTCACGAGCTGATTGGCTCGAGAACCAAGCTCTTTTCCAACCGGTGAAAACTTGAAAACATATGGAGATTACCTGTCGGAATTAATCACCCATATGACCCGTATCCGCGACATAGCAGCCGATAAACTAATTAAAGCAAAAATTCGTCCAAAGGGCTATTATGATAGACATTCAAAACCCAGTCAAATTTAACGTAGATGACTTTGCTTATGTCATGATGGAACCACGTACTAGTAAATTCGACCCACACTACATTGGGACCATTTAAAATAATAGGACGTGACTGATCTCAACAATGTCGTATTACAAACACCTCACAAAACAATCAGTAAGCACCAGGATAAATTAAAACACGTTTATTTCCCACCCACAACGGAAAAATAACACGGAAAACGCAGTACCGAAACCCAGTGTCACGATTTCCGAGGAGCTTTTACCCCTTCCTTGCTACCACCGCGTGCGGCGATAGAGGGGGCACGCAAGGATCCCGAGAAGTATAAAAGGAACGCGCAGCCCTTGGAAAATGAGTGTTGTAGACAAATGTCGAAGAGCCACAAAGCAACACAAACCACAGCAGCTGAAGGAACTCGCACTACCGCCCCTGCAAACGGGAAAAGCGAGGCACGTGGCAGCCAAGAGAGCGACCAGGAAAACTCAGCACCCCCCCACTGTACCAGCACGCATCCTGCGGGCCAGTGGTCAAGGGAAGGTGCTCAAGTACGCAAATCTCGCGGAAACCAGAGGAGGCCACGCAGACAATTCCCGACAGGACCTACGAGGAGCTTCACCAGCGCAAGGAAGTCACCGACTGGAACAACAAAAACTGGATACCAGGCGAAGGAATTCTAGAAAAAAAAAAAAAAAAATGCAAGACCAAGCACGCTGTGCAGTCATCTGCATGGAGACCCTGACGCAGGTATAGGTACACCTGCTCCGCGATGACCGCCCTGGAAACGCACAAGTGGAGTTAAAACCGACTCGTGGCCGACAGAGACCATATGTACAGACCCCGCCGTGACGCTTTGAAACCAGGGCGTCTAGTAGCACTGCGGAGCAACAGCGCTCATGGACCATGGGTACGGGGCGTCATCCAGGAAGATCCGAGCCAAACCTATAGGATATACCTCATGGATCATGGGAGGACAGTGTCCAGACCGTATGAGGCCATACGGATTCTACCACCCAGAATCCGTAACCTACCCGAACAACCCACCAAAGTGAATATCCGACGGGTGAGGCCCAAACGAGATCACCGTCTCTTCGACAATATTGAGCTGGCACCGACAATTATGAAACGCCGCCTCGGCACCATACTGCGCGAAAAGGAAGCAAAAAAACCGCCAAACTCTGGTTGGACAGACTACCGGAACAACCCTCACTAAACGTTGGAGAGCAGTTAAAACAGGTAGATTTAGTATCTCAGAAATAAAAAAAAAAAAAAAAAAAAAAAACTATTGGAAGACCCTATAGAATCGCTTGTTCCAGCAAGATCGGGCGCAAGTTCCCTTTCGGACCAACATTACACCATATAGGATCCGCGAGTCGGTATAAATCCTATTACGGTAACCTCTACACTCGTTTCTCGAATCAAACACCCTCATTGCCAGTGCGTCAAAACCGCGCATCAAATAGGTAATATATTTTAACTTCTCAACACTCAACATTCGCGGCATTGACAATTGTATTACACTATTCAGTAATATATTGTTCATTGCCCGTGATAAACTTGAGTCGTTAATTAAACCCAACCTTCAATATCGTAATCGAAATCGAAGTAACGATCCCACACGAGACAGCTTTACCTCTCAAGCTGTATCGATAAATAATTACTAGTTACGAGGCCTATACTAACAATCTTTGTAACTACCTGATTTCGCACCAGGATCGTTCGCAACGCTCTATATCCAAATTAAAGCACATTCGAACCTTAGTGGCTCCCCAATTTCGCATCGGGTTCGTCCACGCAACTCGCTCATCCTAGCGGCTCCCTGATTTCGCATCAGGTTCGTCCGCATCCTACAGCTCCCCGATTTCGCATCGGATTCGTCTGCGACGTTGTACCAACTTCCTAACAGCTCCCCGATTTCGCATCGGGTTCGGACACATTCATTTCTTAATGAACTTTATTGATATTATCCAAAGTTGAAAATATTTCAGTCATTATTTCGAAAAATTTTTTACACAGTGTATAATATTCATCGCTGGCGGCAACGCTGTTATGCAGTATATACAAACGATATACAATTGCCGATCTAGCGCTTACGCATACGTTCGCACGAACGTGAACTTATAGACAAAATTCGATGTAGTAGTATCGATCTCTTTGAGACAAAGTACGGGAACGAAGGCAGAGAAGCGGTGAGATGTATACGAAAAAGTAGTTCAAAATGTTGATTTTTATAACATACTCGAAAACATCGAAATCGGTCAAACCCCCCCCCCCTTTCTAAATAATTCCCTTGTAATTATTCACGCATATCTTTCGATTAATATCGTACCCAGCCCCTCCCCTTTGTCCCAATAACTAAACTTTTACCCAATCTATTACTATGTATGTACATATGTAATATAAATTTGTGGTAGGAGTGAGAAGAGAAGTCTCAAAATTACGCGAGCCTTCATTAACGCGATACATATAATGTTCCGAACTCCCGCCTTTTTCGGGGGATAACTGTACATTGTATATCGTATCGTTTACTGTCTGGTTCGCACCGTATGGATCATACGTGATGATATCCATGAGTGATATGGGTACCCGATACATACACATACAATGTTTTCTCCCAAGAGTTTGCGGCTGGGCCCAAGTCCGCTGAGGTCACGAAACTCAAACCTCGTCTGATCTTTTGCCGTCAGAGAACAACGAGCGAAAGACAAAGTGACAATGCGAATCCGAGCATTCGAAGAAGTTTAAATGCCCATGTATCCCTGCGCTAATGCAATGCAAACTTAAAAGTTTTTTATTATCTTATCTTTCTTTAAGGTAATTTATGCATCATATTATTGTATTTTTTTATGAAAATGAAAGGAAACACGATATAATTTGTACTACTTTTATTTAACATTTAGGGATTATGTATGCTTGATTGTACTTTCTGACGAATTGCAGGATTGGATTGTTTCTAGCAAAGTACATAATTTAATAACATTATGGCATTGGATATAATGTACTTACTTAAAGTATACAATTTATAAGCTTTTCAAAGGCAGCTAACACGTGTAATACATGGACTACGCACTTCACCGCCTGTAGCTTTCTTTTACTCTACACAATACATTTATTCCAGCGATTTACTTCTCTTCCATACCCTACTTCTCCTATCTCCTCTATTAATACAATACTTTCACATTTTAATAGGTAAATGTAATCCGAACTATGTCGTATTTGGTCTCATTTTAACGCGAAAAATTTAGCGAATATGTCGAAAGAAAATTTATTGATAAAAAAATAAGAAAAGTATTTTAATCTTGCATTACGGTATCCATACATTGCGTGGAGACTTAAACCGGTCGGCTCTGATCTAAGGCGAGCCGTACTTGCGTCACTTAGCGTGAATCGTGGTGCCTAGCGCGGTCATCCTCACGGCCTTCTCTGGTGTAGGCTAGAATGCAACGATGTCATTCGTCCTACAACGACTGATCGGGCTTATGATTTTTGTTTGCGGAGTTGTGACAGCGTGTTTTCGACTTGTATATAGCGACGGACGTGGAGCCCCCCCCCCCCCCCCCCGAGAGGGGGTAGGTCTGTTATCTATGCATTTTGCCACGGGTTTTTTCGCATTCTTGGCAAGCAAATACTGTTATAACTGTACAGTATGTGTATATATACATATTGAATAATACACACACATATTAACATAACCTTACATGCTGAAAACAAGCTCTCTGTGGAATTCCGATACGAACCTGTTAAGTTGCATAAAAACATACACCGTAATAAATCGCCATAGTGCCTGGTTTAAAACACAGCATACTACGTGTGAGAAGAATCGACGGTACATTGCTGCAGTCTAGGTCATTCACATTTGGTATTAGATCACAGAGTCCGAAACGTAGCTGTGATCAATAGTAACCGTCAACCATCATGAAAGGTTAATGGTGAAAGAGATTGTTACAGGAAGACATAAATTTCAATTCCCATACGTTTCATCTTCGCTTTAGGAAAACGATATTAAGGGGTTATTTCATATACATATAACTTGTACTAGTTTTACTGGTAAACAGTTTTGAAAGAACTCAAAAGTTTAACTCGAAAATTATTTGTTTGTTATAGTTACTCATTTAGAAGTAAAAATTTCGAAACCATTCTTCGGGATACAATTTTTGGCTCTAATTCGTTTGAGTTGTGCTTCGGTAGCTTAGATTTGTGCTATGAAAATGTTTATTTACAAATTGTTCACACAATATGGTATTTGAACAACTCGGTTATTTTACCAAATCAAGATTAACCGAAAACAATGTCCACACATTTCTCCATATCCACAGGAAATTCAATTTTCATGTGTATATATACTTCATAAATTGGTTGCCATGCTGACTCGTTCTCAGTTTTATCATTAGATAAATGCAATGACTACGTACTGCTTTTAAATACGTTCTTTAATGTGCTTATCTCGAAATTTACCATATACA